>JAGKTI010029978.1:1081-12516 GCA_018397915.1 Birgus latro
CATCACTGTCAGTTAGTTCATCACTTGGAAGTTCTCCATCTTCGACTGGAAGTTGAGAGTAAGCACAGTATCTTTGGCAGCGCATCGTGACCCAGATTTGCATCAGATGGCTACTTTCAGATACTGTCAGTGGCTGATGTGGATAGATTGTCCATTTTGGTGTGGAGTGGGTGAATGCTTGGAGTACTTGTATTATGGAAATGCAATCTGATTTATGTAATGCAGACACATTGGAAACTATGATGATGGGAAGTTGGGGTTCCGTGCTAATTTTACGTATTTTCACGTTCACTTTTGTGTGTGTGTATAAGGCATGGGAGGGGAGGAGGGGTGTCTCATCTCATTTTCTGTGACATACTAAGGGCAGACTCATAATTTTGCGCAGATGTGAGGAAAACCGTGTCGGTATATACATGGACTCTGCAGTTTAGGGTACAATGAATTTGTCTGTATATATACAGACTTAGAAATTTTCACACTTTTGGTTTGTCCATATGTATACAGCCACGGCACGGAACGGGTTAAGCGTGAAAATGGGTAGTGATGGTAATGATGAAAAATAACCAGCTTTTTTTTTCCACAGGGTATCCTCATTGCAGGAAACCCAGAGCAGAAGGCCAAATATCTCCCCAGGGTATCCTCAGGGGAACACATCGCCGCATTTGCACTCACTGAGCCATCCAGTGGGTCAGACGCTGCATCCATTAGGAGCCGTGCTGTCCCCTCATCTGATGGATCACATTATATCCTCAATGGGTCTAAAATCTGGATCAGCAATGGTGGAGTTGCTGAAATTTTCACCGTATTCGCCCAGACCCCCGTCACTGATCACAGAACTGGTAAGACTAAAGTACAGTCTGTCGTCATTGTAAGCAGGGATGTGTTATTGTATGTCAGTTGTCAAAATGGGAATGTGTCATTGCCATTTGTCATTGTAAGTAGGAATGTGACATTGTAATTTGTCATTGTAAGTAGGAATGTGACATTGTAAGTAGAGATTTGTCATTGTAAGGACATATCATTGTAGCCTAAGCAGGGATGTGTTATTATTAGTTGTCAGTGTAAGTAAGGATGTATCACTGTCATTTGTCAGTGAGTCTTCAGAGTAATGTACTGTTTACACAACATTCCGTATTGTTTGGCATTTGGAGAATCAAACATATATTGTTGTGTGAATTGGAGGAAGAGCATCCTGATGACAGAGGACAGGGTAATATGGAAGTGGTTTGTTCATGGCAACCCCTTGTAGGGTATATATCTGTATATAAATACTGTCCAGGTATAGATAAATAGACAGATATAATTTTCCATTATTCACAGGCACAACAAAGGACAAGGTGACAGCGTTCATTGTGGAGCGGTCATTTGGTGGTGTGTCCAATGGTCCACCGGAAAAGAAAATGGGAATCAAGGCATCCAACACAGCTGAGGTGTATTTTGAGGATGTTAAGATTCCTGCTGAGAACGTCCTTGGAAGTGTGGGCAATGGTTTTAAGGTAAGTTTTATCAAAGGCAGAGGGGAGACAGAGGGGTAGATTAAGATGAGGTGGAGAGGTATATAAATGAGGGTGATGTGAGTTGTAGAGAGGGCACCCCAGTGGTGGGTGACATGGAAGCAAATTGTTCATGGCCACACCTTCCAGAATTGTGGCCGAAGAATGGTAGATAGATAGATAGAGCTCAGTGCATTTATAACCCCTGCATACTTACTGACTCAGTTTGCATGCCTTTAGATGCAGTAATGGACAGTAAGCTGGATGTTGCCCATCATCAGTCGCATAGCTAAGACTTTTAAAATGGGGTTGCAGAGGGGTGGCCGGGCATAATTCAGGGGTAACCAGATCCACCTTGCCACCTCTCTGGATACACCACTACTCTCCATTCCTCCATCTCATTTTAGGTCTTCCCCACCCCCTGTTGGTATTTTATTCAGGCTAGTATCTGATGATTTTGTTCAGTCAGCTTAAATCCCAGCTGAAGACTACAGTAGTACCGTATTATTTTGTTCTAAACCCATCCATAGGTGGGAAGTAAGAGGTCAGGGTGATGGTAAACTCTGTCTCTCTCTCTCTCCCTCTTCCCCATTTCAGGTTGCCATGGAGATCCTGAACAATGGACGTTTTGGTATGGCAGCGGCTCTCTCGGGAACCATGAGGTACTCCATTAAGAAGGCTGTGGATTTTGCTACTTCTCGCACCCAGTTTGGCAGCAGGATTGACAGTTTTGGAGCTATTCAGGTTATTTTATTTTATTTTTAAATTTATTTGTTTATTTTTTGGTTGAAAATGGTAGATAGATAAATATTAATGTGTCTTGATTACTTGTTCTAACACCTCAACCAAACTGAAGGTGGGAGCATGTGTCTGGATGATTAACTCCTGCTCTGCTGTGGAAGTATGAAGTTAAGTACAATCCCCTAACCGTAACATGAATAAAATAAAACAAGTCTTCATTGTGAAAGGGGTTCAAAATATGTGTAATTATACAGAAGCACATTCAAGAAAGGGGTATGGTATACTGTATACCTTAGATGTTTATTCCTGTGAGGTGGAATCATGATTTCTTTGGCTTGAACATTGTGACCGAACTGGGCAGCCTTTTGCTAGTTCTTCTATCAGCGTGTTCTTGTTCTCTGGACCCTACCTAACTGAATCCTTAGGTGAGAAAAGAGGTCTGGATGATGATGGTGAGGTTGATAATGAAAGAGGTCTGGATGATGATGATGACCCTAATCATCTTTCATACCCAAAGGAAAAACTGGCTCGTATGGCTATGTTGCACTACGTCACTGAGTCACTGGCCTACATGATCTCCTCTAACATGGATGCAGGCTCTAAGGACTACCATCTGGAAGCAGCCATTTCCAAGGTGAGATGGAGTAAGGTTGGGTGTATGGTTTTTATGTAAGTATAGTTCATATGTTCAAGCTTGGCAAGAGATCCCAAACCCCCTTCACTTGATATTTTGATGACTGGGTTTGCTGCTCAGTTGATGGCCAAAATCAGACAGCTTGGAGGGATAATTTACTGGTGATTAAGATTTATTCCTATCTTATAGCTTAGACTCAACAAAATTAATACCACCTTTGATAGTGACAAATGATCAAGTTTTCAAGTGTGGATGGGATTTAAAGCATTTTAGTTAGGCATGGAACCTCTTTCAGTGCCTTAACTTTTTGCTTTATACTGGGAATTGTGGATGTGTGTACCTATATTTGATGTATCATTCATTTTTTTTTTCTCCAGTGCTTTGCATCAGAGGCAGCTTGGACAGTGACAGACGAAGCCATTCAGGTGATGGGTGGGATGGGCTTCATGAAGGAAACGGGCTTGGAGCGCGTCTTGAGAGATATCCGCATCTTCAGGATATTTGAAGGAACCAATGATATTCTCCGCCTCTTTGTGGCGCTTACTGGTGAGTTGAAGGTTTTACGATGGAGGTAAACAGCTAAGTATCGTAAGTCACTGTTGTATTGTCTTTCTTACTGGAAATCCAAAACATGCTGGATAAAAATCATCATCATCATCCAGACCTCCTTTCCCACTTTACAGCAGGGTGAGGAGTAGCAGCATCCAGACAGCTCAAGTTTGCCCAGTCCATTGGACCATGTTTCCATTCACTCACTTTTCAAGCCTCCTGAATCCTGGCTCTGTCTGATACGCCAAAAGCATTCACCACATTCTGTAGCTTCACGTAAACATATCCGATAGAGTCGGTCCAGACGCTGTCATGTTAAAAAGGGGTGCCAGATCCCTGATCATGCACTTCTTCCCACAACATTCATCCAGCCAGCACGATCTCTTGTCAATCCCCTAACCCCACCAACTTCCATACCTCTCTTCTTCATACACTCATCCACCATATCCCTTCACCTTTGCCTTGGCCTACCTTGCCTCCTCTCTCCTTCAGATTTGTTTAGATTTACCTTTTTCACCACTCTATTGTTATCCATTCTCTCCACATGACCATACCATCTCAGTACACACTCTTCATTTCTGGTGTTCACAGACTTCCTCACTCCACATCTTGCATGAATCACATTATTTCGTATTCTTTGCACTCTCTGTACTCCACATACATTGCTCAGCAGTTCCATCTATTCTATCCACTCTGTACTCCACATACATTCCTCAGCAGTCCCACATCCACTGCTCTCACTCTTGGCTTTTCATTTTCATGCCACACCATAATCTCACAACTATACAGTATGTTAAAGTTGGCACTAACACTCCTTCATGTAAGCCTCATGCAGCTGCAACACTCAAGCTTCTGTTTCTTATCAAGGCCTTCATAGTTCCAGCTACTTTCCTTCTTTGTGTTACTCTGCTTTCCACTTCTTTTTCCCATTTTTCTCACTTTTCTATTACCCAGGTATTTGAACTTTCACCAATTCCAGTCTTTCTCCATTCACAGTAACATCACACTGGGAGTCACCTTCTCTCTCAGTTACCACCACTGTACTCTTTTCTGCATTTACTCTCAAGGCACGATGCTCACAGACATCAGCAAAACTCTGCACTTGTCTACCCAATTTTTATCTGATATTTGCAAGTAATACTGCATCATCAGCATACAACAAATTTGAGATATTCCATCCATTCCATCCATCACCGTTCATTACCAGCACCATCCCTCTCTCCATTACATTTGTTTTTACTTCTCTCATTGCCCCATCCATACAGTATATATATATTGAATAACCATGGGGACATCACACAACCTTGTCACACACTCACACTAATAATGAACCATTCACTTAGATGCCTATTTACCCTTACACATTTTATTTTATTTTTATTTATTTATTTATTTATTTTTTTTTATGTGTTTGACTCTGGGCAAAGGCTTCAGGGCCTATTTCTTGGGGGCAGTGAGCTATCCCAAGGCCCATTAGTCCTCCTACACCTCCACATGTCACCGCTTTGGCACTAATACCCACCATCCATATTGAATACATGCTAGGGCTGTCTCATACAGGGTTGGTGTATTGGTATTAGCGGGGGTGTTTTTATGACATGTTGGCGTGTCATCTGGTAGATCAGGAAAGTCTGCTTTTAGGAAATTCATATCCCTAAACTGTACCCTGCTTCAGCCAGGATTCGATCCTGGGTCCATTAGGACTACAGGCTGCCTCTCTACCGATTCAGCCACCGCCTTCCCCAGTGCTTCACTACATGCTTCACTACAGTCATAAAAACTCTTGACGGCAATTAGCAGCTTACCATTTACACCGTACATGTGCAAAACCTTCCACAATCCTTCTCTGTTTACTTTGTCATATGTTTTTTCCAGATCCATGAATGCCATAAACAACTTGTAGTCCTTCTCACAAGCCCTCTCCACTATCTGTCATACTGAAAATATTTGATACACACATCCTCTGCCACTTCTAAAGCCACCCTGTTCATCACTCACAAGGACTTCTGATATCTCTCTTTACTCTCTGTATAATAATTCTTCCATATACCTTCCTTACCACATTCAATAAATTTATGCCACGATAATTCTTGCACTTGCTTTGCGTACCTTTATTTTTGTACAGGGACCTCACCCCACGCTAGGGTGGGAAAGGAGGTCTGGTTGATGATGATGGTACAGTCACAGCCTTTTTCCACTCTGCTGGCACAGTTTCACTCATCCATGCCTTCTTACATATCTCAAACAAGCACTTCATTCCGCTCTTTCCACTACACTTAATCATCTCTGCATACACCTCGTCAATCCCAGCTGCTTTCCTATGTTTCACCCGCTTCACAACGTTCTTCACCTGTGCAAGTGTCACGATTCTTGGCACTGCATTCCTTCTCTGCACATCCCCCAAACCAGTCATGTTTGTAGTGGCTTTGCTTTTCCTATCCCCATTCATCAGGCTTTCAAAATATGTAATTAAAGTTCCTTTGCTATTTGTAAGGCTGATATGTCTATTGATAATGAAGGTTGTTGAAAGTGGTCTGTTCTAGCATTTAGGTTTCCAGATATACTGATGTTTATGTAAAGTAGTTGTTCCCTATCCATTTTTGTTGATTCAACCCATCCCATAGTACAGTGGTTGAGAAATTGTTGAAAAATAACAGAACTTTTAATCTTTTACTGCTATTTGTTAATATTTTTGTCAGCTATAGAGAGTGCTTAGTAGTGTAGAGGTTAGCAAAGTCTGCGGAGCTGGAGAGAATTGTGTGAAAACAGCAGAAAAATAATATAGCAGATTGTCATCATGTCAAAGGGATAAAGGAGTAGGAATATGGATTTGGATGATGATAAGATGATGGTGATGGTAATGGTATTGCTAAAAGTACTGTCTTCTCACATACAGGGCTTCAATATGCTGGTGGTCACCTAAAGGAGCTGCAACAGGCCCTGAAGAACCCAGCAGCCAACATGGGTCTGATCCTGGAGGAGGGCACCAAGAGGGCCAAGCGTGCCATTGGATTCACGAATGGTGGCACCATTGAGGGAATCCACCCCAACCTGGCAGAGTCTGCTACACTCCTGGGAAGGGTGTGTTACAACGTCTTCAAGGCATTTTTTATTAATATCACCTTTTCTTCTCTATTGCAGCCTTTGTCAGATATGTAGAGAGAGAGTTGCATTTGTCTGTACAGTCACCTGCCAGAGTAGTCTTCCATTCCAACCCACATCTTCAACTCTGAACACCTAAACCCTCCTTGGGCTCCTCACTAAACCAAAGTCCTACTTACAGTGTTACCAGAGGATGTGGCTCAGTGGGTTAGAGCGCTCCGCTCTGGCCGTAGGGTCAGAGGATCGAATCCACCCAAGGGTCATTGGTAGACATCAGGAAGGGCATCCGGTCATAAAATGCTACACGCTCCAATCCAGAAGTCCTCTATCCAGGGGCAACTCCTTAGTCCTTCGGGGATACCAAACATAAAAACTTTTTGTTTCTTTTTTTTTATGTGCCTCTGTCTGCTATTTAAAATGAATTGGCTCCTCTGTGGGGCAACATAGGATTGGATGATGGATGGATGGTATTTCTGTATGTTGATTCTTAGTAGGCTGTGATCTACAGCATAACTTTTGAGGATGGCTCAGAAATTTGAAGTGCAACTGTCAGTGAGCATAGTCTGAGCTGTTGCTCACACTCCCTTACCAACACAACTGATCCTGTGGTTTTTACTCCACAGGTCTATTCAAATCAGTACACATAGAATAATCTGTAACATAACTAAGCAATTAACCTACTCAACAGGGCATTGAGGCATTTGGGTACTGCTCAGAGGGTCTCCTTATGAAGCATGGCAAGAATATCGTCCATGAACAATTCCTCTTGAATCGCCTGGCCAACTCTGCCTCTGACTTGTACTCCAGTCTGGTGGTTCTCTCCCGAGCCACTCGTTCTCTTACCTTGAACCTTCCATCTTGCTCTCACGAGGAGAAGATTGCTAAAGTTTGGGTTAATGAGGTGAGTTATTTTTCTTTTATTAAGTGTACTTGTAAAAAAAAAAAAAAAATCCTTCCTTCCTTCCTCGTCTGTCTTTCTTTCCTTCATCCTTTCCTCTTCTTTCTGTCTACGGGTGACTCTACACTGAATGACAAGCCAAATGGTTTCCAGTACACCAGAAAACCATTTACTAGTCTGGGTGGTAACCACTTAACCAGATTATGGCATCTGGTCATTTAGTGGGTAATTAAGGTGCTCCAATCAAATTTAGCCAGTGCAGGTATATATCCAAGGTGTGGTTGGGGTTTATTGCTCTTGTAATGCCACTTAGGGATGAGTGAGGCTGGTTACTCTCATCTTAAATGTCAGGACCAAATTGCCTATCCCCGGGCTCCTACACTTTTCATGGGGCAACACTGGATTAGATGATGAATGAATGAATGTAAAGAAGAAAATATGCATAGATATTTAGTCTTGTGATGTGATGCAAGGATTCCAGGGGCCTGATCGATTGAGGCATTTGGTTAAGGAAAAAAGAAAAATGTGCACAAATAGATAAGCTTGTGGGGTAGAGCCACGATTCTGGAGTGTGAATGACTGTGTGGATCACATCACTTGCCATGCTGTTGATAGTTTTCTCTTATGTGCTTTCTTTTTCCCTTTTTTGTGGATCCTACCTCACCCCATCCATTGATGGGAAACTGTCCTGAAGATGGTAATACATTTCTCATCACTCTTTCCTTCTTTCTGGATTCCACTGTATCCCATCCTTAGTTAGGGAAAGAAGGGCCAGATGATGTTCTTGGTAATGATGGTGAGAATAGCTGTCTGACTTTCCCACTTTCTCTTTCCTTGTCTCTGAATTCTACCTCAGCCTGTCCTCAGGTAGGGAAAAAGGTCAGGATGATGATAATGACAGCGATATTCTAAAACCTCTTTCTTATTTCCAGGCATCAGATCGCATACAGCTGAACCTCACAGCAGTCAGATCCAGTGTCTCCCAGAGCAACTTCACCAACCTTGCCTCCATTGCAATGGACCTCTGTGAAAATGGACACATTGTGGCAGAGAGGCCCTTAGGTATTTAAATATTAGAATGCAAAATGGTAAGGATGGTTCCTCAGAGTTGCCCCTTTATGTAGACTCAGAGGCCTGTTTCTTTTCACCCTGTTAACTTGCCCCATTTGTTTTTGTGGTCCCATACTTATCTGAATGTGACCCCAGTGGACTGCATCGTGAAGTTGTCTTACACCTGCAGTTCACCACCCTTCTTTTGGGTGATAGGGTGGGAGTTGAGGGATATTGGTATAATGAGTATATATATGCACTGCCTGGCCATATCTGTTCCACCAGGTAAAGGCATTCTGCATGATCACCAGGGGTAGAGGGTGACCAGAAACTATGGCTTAAGAGTGTACTGTGTAAAATTGAAGTACGACTTGGAAATGTTACAGGGTTATTTCCATGAATGTGTGCCAGATTCATTACCTTGGTCTTTTTTATCCATTTTCTAAAAAGTTTACAAACTGATAAAACAGCTCCAATGAATGTCTTCTATTAACTATTTAAAGATTGTTTTATGTAAAAACATTCTGTAAATTCACATATTAAGAAACAAGTATAATCATACACTATTATACCTTTTGTTGTCCAGAGAAACTGTTCCTGAAATAATGTGGATAATAGAGTTTGATTCCCTCTTTTTTTAGTGAGTTGGTTACTAAATGAAAATTGTTTGCTAGGAAATCATTGGTGTATGCTTTCTTTAGCAATGAGTCTTTCCGGATGGGAATGTTCTGACTGAAGCAGCCTATGCAGCCTTCTTAGTATTTCCTGTATTCAGTTGTTTTTAATATAGACGATGGAATTTAATTTTTTGTTGACTATTGATGGAAAGTCAGTCATGAAGGCCATTAGTTTGCCACTTAACCTGGTTATTTTGAAAACACTCATAGAAAAGGGAACTTGGCCACTTCTGTACAATGACATCTTTTCTCATTTCGTTCTTGCTACCTTCAAACCATTCATTTTAACTTAGGAAAGATCTTTTGGACAGGAGGTGGTAGAAACTGTCAAACTCTCCACTGTGAAAGGTTCTTCCTAAGCAAGATAAAATTGCCTGATAATAACATAGATGAAAAAAAGATATCCTTGGGCTAAAAAGGTTTAAGAGCCAAGTTATAACAGTGTATAACTGTTCATATTGGATTTTTTTTAATTTTTTATACATATAGGTATTGAAGATTGATGATGATAAATAGGATTGTGAATGACAAAAATTAATCCTGTTGCTGTATATATATATATATATATATATATATATATTAAATATATATATATATATATACATACAATATATATGTGTGTGTGTGTGTGTGAACACTGACTGTATATGTATACAGTATATCCACAATCAGGATATGAACATAAACATAAAAAATACATCTATGTTGCCATTATATTTATTTGCAGTCAAGATATTAATAATAAATAGCAACAAGAAAATATGTGCCTTTCTGGCAGTTATGTTACCTGCAGTTAAGATATTTACACATTAGAAATATATAAAGTGGGCCTTTATTTTTGTAGGTATGATTTTTTTTTCCGTTTTAGTACACATATTCAGGTCTTTTATTTTGCTTGTAGTGTTATAATATATGGACTTGACAGTGATTCCTCACTTAACACACTTCTCTTGTTTTTCACTGTACATCTGATAATACAGTTCTCTTGGTTCCCATAAAAGTGTCAGCCATTAATGGGTATTTAACACACACACTTCACATGTTTTTCACTGTATAACTGTTAATACTCAGGCTCCAATGACCCACTCAGTTGAAATAAAGTGTCTGGCATTTGCGGGCATAAAATAATGAGGTTGTCCTGATCGTGGCAGTTTATGATGACAGTATTAACACCGTCAGGCACTTATACTTACCCACAGCTAAATAGAATCATTTGACGTGAGCTGAAATAGAAAACTAGAGTTGCGATGACCATGAGAGGGTTGCTACGATATGTTTTACGATCATATACAATGTTATGTGAGGAAATACTGTACAGTACATGGCTTTCCCTTTAATTTATAGAAGCATAGTTATATGAATGTTTGAGTAAGTTAGAAGGAAGTACAGTACAACACCATATTAGCATAAATTATTCTTGCAGTTAAACTGTTTAGAATATAATATGTATTCAGGATCTTTACTCAGCCGTTTAGCATAGTGTTAGATATTTCAACCGGAGAATATATTTTTTGTTTTATCCTTGCTACCAGTTGGCATTTTTTTCATTTTTTTCATTTATTTTTATTTTTTTATGAGACATAGAACTAGAGGGTGAGCTGTTGTCTCAGTTATCTTTTGTCTCACCTAAGTTAAATAAATTGTGTAATAGTAGCAGGAGTATACTTTAAAAGTGTTATTGAATAGGTTATAATGCAGATACTTTCACTGTTATATCCAGTAACTTGTATCTTTGCAATAAGCAGAATATATTTGAATTTTTAAAAGAAATGATGCCACTTAAAATAAGCTCTTGCTGTAATATTTTTTAATCCATCACTCTGGACTGTTTAGTCCGAGAAATCAGGTTACCAAAGCCATATCAAGTTAATGCCAAATATGTTTTATTTTTCTGAAATATTGCTGATATACGGTAGTATATGTGGTAGGTTCCTTGTGAGAAAGTTTTAAAAGTTGGTAAAATGGTGTTATTAGTTTGTAAATCTGTTCTGTTCAGTCTTCCATCTTGGTTCAGCAAAATTATTACCATCGTTTCGTTTCGTTTGTTTCGTTTTTGAAGGCTCCAACATGCTTGCATGTGTCGGCCTTGGTCACCTAATGGCGGCTCTCCACGCTGCTCGATCTCTGGCAGCCTCCCTATTCAGTCCCTTAACCCTTAAGTCACATTTAATGACCTCATCCCATGTCTTTCTCAGTCTACCCCTCCCAACCCCTCCCCCAATATTAACACTTCTCACCCTCTGCACCCAATTATCATCCCCCATCCTCTCCACATGTCCAAACCACCTCAG
>JAGKTI010029979.1:0-12516 GCA_018397915.1 Birgus latro
TTATGGTAAGCATAGGTTAGGTTAGGTTATGGCCGGACATGAAATTCACTGCCTTTCACCTTTTTCATAGCTGGTGCACTTAAAAACTATGCGTAAAAAATTAAATTGCAAGCAGGAAATTATGATTAACATTTTTGGTAATTTTTAAACACATTTACTGCATGATGAAAACAGGTTAGGCATGAAATTCTTTATGGTAAGCATAGGTTAGGTTAGGTTAGGTTATGACCGGACATGAAAATCACTGCCTTTCGCCTTTTTCATAGCTGGTGCACTTAAAAACCATGCATGAAAAAATTAAATTGCAAGCAGGAAATTATGATTAACATTTTTGGTAATTTTTAAACACATTTACAGCATGATGAAAACAGGTTAGGCATGAAATTCTTTATGGTAAGCATAGGTTAGGTTGGGTTAGGTTATGACCGGACATGAAATTCACTGCCTTTCACCTTTTTCATAGCTGGTGCACTTAAAAACCATGCATGAAAAAATTAAATTGCAAGCAGGAAATTATGATTAACATTTTTGGTAATTTTTTAACATATTTACAGCATGATGAAAACAGGTTAGGCATGAAAACCTTTATGGAAATCATCTTTCACACAGTTTATGCATGAGATTAATGATATGGAAAGAACAAAACAAGGAATTTTGATGAAGTTAGGGTACTTACCAGAAAGTTGCCGCCTTCCTCATGTATAACACGCTCGATCATCTCAGACTCTGACAGTAAGATCTTGCACCTGACACACCCTAGCACTTCCGGTGCACTTTACACTCACCAGCACTTCTCACAAGCACTTTCCACAACGTTTTCTTTCACATATCTTGTATCACATCACTTCACTTCACTGTACATAACAGTAAATTCCCGTGTGGTTTAGTGACGAGTCCTGGAGAATTTATTCAGTCTCAGTGTATTTAGGAGTTAGGAGTAAACATCACCTTCCTCTCCATGTTTCGTTTGGTCTTCGAAGCGAAATCAGCCGTGTACTGCTGTAGTCTGTCTCGGGACTTCTTGATATCAAACAAGGTGGAGCGAGGGAGATTGAATTCACGACGAATCCGTGATGTCGGCCACCCGGCGTCCATCTTTTCCAATACCCTTCCCACTTCTTTTCCAGAGTCAGAGCCACTTTCTTCCTCTTCTCAGGTGGCGGGGCCATTATCACACACATGATGAAGAAGGTGAAGAGCAGCATCAAGCACTGTAGGAGGTAGGGTATCACCACAAAAGCAATCACTTCGGCCGCCATTGTTGGAGCTGTTCACGAGGCAGGAACTGAGTGGGAAATGGGACCAACAGAGAGGCGCCATGTGCGTAAACACAGCCGATCAGCGCACGCAGGAAATTCAACCTGACGCGGTCCAAAAAATTCGAATTTTTCCCGATTTTTTAAACATTTTTTGGCATTTTGGGGGTTGCGCAGCCCACGATATCCGAATAGTGAGGGTGTTCGTGTATTGGACATCCGAATAATAGGGGGATTGCTGTAATCATAAAAGCCAATCCCAAGTACAGTATTGCCTTCTGGGCTTGGGAGGATCCTTGATGTAGGAGGGCCATAGGCTAGGCTACCATAGGGTCAGTTATGCTGCAGTATATCTTATGTCCCTGGCAGTGTTTGTATGATACACACACACACACACACACACACACACACACACAGGTCGCAGAGGGAGAGAGACGGAGCTGCTCCTGGATCGAGGGGAAATAATCGCAGAACTAGCAGCGAAAAGGAGATAGCCTATTGTGATTATGTGGTTGAATGCGTGAGTGGTGGTCCCGTCGGATATTAGTTTAAAAAAACGCAAGTTTCGGCCCTGAAAATACAAGACAAAGTGAAAAAGAAAGTTTCCATATGGTTGCATCATGGCGGAGAGAGACGGAAGATTGTTTACAACTGGCGAGGGGGAATTTGCGGGCTTCTCTGAGCTAAATGTAGGCAAAGGAAGTGATAAGCTGCAACAAACAAGAGTAGCAGGTGTAGAGAAAACGGCGGAGAGGAATGTCCAGGAGTTAAAAAAGGTATGGGAAGTAATTAAGCAGCTGCAGGAACGGACCATAGAGCAAGAGAGAGAGATCAAAGTCCTACAGAATAGACTGGAAAAAGTTACCACACGTAGTGAGGAACAAGAAAAAGAAGTTACAGAATTAAAGGCGAATAACGAATCCTCATCAAATGAAATAAAACAGCTGAAGAGGGAGAATAAGAGGTTGGAAGAAGAAAGGGACAGAATAAAAAGTAAACTAGATGAATACGAATCAAAATCGAGGAGGCAAGATGAGCATATTCAGGAAATTAAGGAGCAACATAAGGGGTGGAAGAAAATACAGGAGGAAGGAAATGTAAATTTGAAGGAAATCATAGAACAACAAAGTAAGGAAAAAGTGGAGAAGGAAGTGGTTAGAGTACTAAGAAGTAGAGAATCTTTGGTCAGGGATGTAGCAGACAAGAAAAAATGTGTGATAATCTCAGGAATAAAAGAAAAACGAATGACAGTAAGATCCGAAAGAGAGAGAGAGGAACTGAGCAAGGCTAAAGAAATAATAGCAGTGGTTATGGAAGGAAACAATGAAGCCCAAGAAGAGATTGAAGAAGTGTTTAGGTTAGGAAAGTACGAGGATGGTGGGGCAAGGCCCTTGAAAGTAAAGTTTAAGTCCCAAGTAATAGTGAATGAAATCATAAGTAGAACGTGGAAATTGTCAGAGAAAGAGGGGTTTAAAAATGTTTGGATTAGGAGAGATGCAAATGAAGAGGAAAGAGCTAAATTAAAGGAGTTAGTAAAGGAAGCAAAGATAAAAAACGAACAACGAACGGAGAAAGAGAAGACAGAGTTCTATTGGAGAGTTATGGACCAGAAATTGAGAAAGTGGTACCGACGGAAGGAAAGAGAGACGAGAGAATAAAAAACGATGAAAAAAGTTTGAAAGTGGCGTACACAAACATTGATGGACTAATATCGGCAAGGTTAGAAATCAATGATTTTTTGAGGGCACACGAGCCTGATGTTATGTGCTTTGTAGAGACTAAATTGAAAGAAGATATTGATATTCATATGGGAGGTGGGAAATACAAATTATGGAGAAGAGACAGAAAAGAAAAAACGGGAGGAGGAGTGATGATAGCAGTGAAGGACAACATAAACGTAGATACTGTGGAAATTGCAGAGGGCAGGGCCGAAGCCATAAATTTGAAACTAGAAACTGGGGAGAATGGTAAGAGAGATATGGCAGTGGTATATGTTCCCCCTAAGACGAGAGCATGGAATGACGATGAATACCAGGAGATGTTGTCAGACATGGTTAGTTATCTACAGAAAGTGATCGAGAAAAGCAACAATATAATCCTAATGGGTGACTTTAATTGTAAAGAGGTGAACTGGGAGGAATGGGACTCGGGAGGCAGCGAAGATTCGTGGGGCACTAAATTGTTAAATATAGCAATGAATAATGTAATGACACAGTGGGTTAAAGAAGAGACACGATTCAGAGGTGATAACACACCAGCAAGACTAGATTTGATACTATCCAAAGAACCTGATGTAATTGAATCATTAAATTATCTGTGTCCTATAGGAAAAAGTGATCATGTGGTCATTGAGTTCCAGATGACAATAGGGAACGTGGTGCCAAGAGATGAGCTTTATAGGCAAGGAAGATACAACTTTGGGAAAACAAACTTTGCAGAATTGAGAAAATTTTTTGAAAATGCGGACTGGAGAAAATTCAGAGAAACAAGAGAGATACAGAGGAAGTGGGATATCTTTTTAGACCTCTACAATCTGGGTGTGGAAAAATATGTGCCAAGAGTAAGTGGGAAAGAAAACAGGAAAAAGGTAGAATATAAAAGAACTAGAAATGAATATACAAGAATACGTAGAGAGGAAGAAAGGAACTTTGAAAAAGGTATAATTGACAAATGTAAGGATGAACCCAAATTGTTTTATAGATTTGTTAATGGCAAATTGAAGCAAAGGGAAGGAATCACCAAACTGAAAGTAGAAGGAGAGGTCTACAAGGATGCAGTAATGCAAGCTGAAGTAATGAACAAATGTTTCCAGTCGGTTTTCACTAAGGAAAGGGAGTTTGTGGAAGGAGAGGGAATGATAAGAAATGTAGTGATAAAAGATATAAAAGTGGAAGTGCAGGAAGTGTATAAATTACTGGGAGCTCAAGATGTAAGGAAGGCCCCAGGACCGGATGGAATCTCTAATTGGGTACTGAAGGAATGCAGAGAACAACTGGCGGATAAGATTCACAATTTAATTGTGTGCTCCTTGGAAGAGGGGAAAGTGCCTCGGGAATGGAAGAGGGCAAATGTGGTGCCAATCTATAAGGGAGGAAACAAGGAAGAACCCCTGAATTATAGACCAGTGTCCCTAACCAGTATGGTTGCGAAATTGTGTGAGAGAATCCTGAAAGATAGATGGATAAAATATCTGGAAGAGATGAATATTTTGACTGAAAGTCAGTTTGGATTCAGAAGTGGAATGTCATGTGTTTCCAACTTGTTGAGCTTCTACTCAAGGGCGATTGACGTGCTACAGGAGAGAGACGGTTGGGTGGATTGTGTGTACTTAGATCTGGAGAAGGCCTTCGACAAAGTACCCCACAAGAGACTATTATGGAAATTAGAGCATATAGGAGGACTTAAGGGAAGCCTCCTGGAATGGATGAGAGACTTTCTGAGTGAAAAAAAAAAAAAAAAAAAAATAAAGGACAGGACATCTGGATGGAGGGAAGTAACAAGTGGTGTCCCACAGGGCTCGGTGTTGGCACCAGTAATGTTCTTGATTTATGTAAATGATATGGTAGATGGAGTGAACAGCTACGCAAGCCTGTTTGCTGATGATGCAAAGATCTTGAGAAAGGTAGAGGTTGAAGAGGACTGTAAAATGCTACAGGAGGATCTGGATAGGATATATGATTGGAGCCGGATGTGGGAAATGAAATTCAACGCAAAAAAATGTAAAATATTGGAAATGGGTAAAAGTACCAAGAGGCCATCATTGAATTATTTGATGGGTAATGAACCAATTAGAAAAGCGAGAGAAGAGAAAGATTTGGGAGTGCTGGTCCAGGATAGTTTGTCACCTGAAAAGCACATAAATAAGATAGTGAGAGAGACATATAAACTCTTGACCAATATAAGAGTGGCATTTCATTACATGGATGAGGAGATGATAAAAAAATTGATAGTGGCCATGATCCGGCCCAGGTTAGAATATGCAGCAGTAGTGTGGTCCCCACACAAAAAGAAAGATATAACCAAGATTGAGAGAATACAAAGAACAGCAACCAAGATGGTCCCTAGTCTGGCAGATTTGCCATACAGGGAGAGGCTGGAAAGGCTGGATTTGCCCTCCTTAGAGGAAAGGAGAAAGAGGGGTGACATGATTGCAGTGTTCAGGACTATGATAGGAGTAGATAAAATTGACAGAGAAAATCTGTTTGTGTGGGATGAGAGAGCAACAAGAGGACACGGAATGAAACTAAAGAAGCCAAGCTGCTCGAAGGACATCAAGAAATATAGTTTTCCGTATAGATGTATAGACCTGTGGAATAGCCTGGACAAAGAGATCGTCCGGTCTAAAAACTTAAATGAGTTTAAGGCAAAATTTGACTTATTGAGAAACAGAGACGGGACCCCACGAGCGTAGCTCATTTCCTGTATATCACAATTAGGTAAATACAATTAGGTAGGTAAATACACACACACACTAGAGGCTAGAAAGGCTGGATTTGCCATCCTTAGAGGAAAGGAGAGAGAGGGGTGACATGATTGCAGTGTTCAGGACCATGATGGGAGTAGATAAAATTGATAGAGAAGATCTGTTTTTATGGGATAAGAGAGCAACAAGAGGACATGGACTGAAACTGAAGAAGCCGCGCTGCTTGAAGGACATCAAGAAATATAGTTTTCTGTATAGATGCATAGACCTGTGGAATAGACTGGACAAAGGGATCGTCCAGTCTAAAAACTTAAACGAGTTTAAAGCTAAATTTGACTTATTGAGAAACAGAGACGGGACCCCACGAGTGTAGCTCATTTTCTTTATATCCCAATTAGGTAAATACAATTAGGTAAATACACACACACACATATGCTGCCTCTTACATATGAGTTATAGCATGGTAATACACAGCTGTCTCCAGCCCGAGTCTTACACCATCATACCATCCAAGCATCTGTTACTTCTTGTCCTGACAATAACTATTAGGAATTGGTGTCATTGGCCATATTTCATTAGAAGGTAACCTATACTTTGGAAAGTAATAAGACTTGCATACTCTGAATTTCTTCTTATATCAGCAGTGCATCTTGGGAGATTTGGCAGCATGAGAGCATGTATCATTTATGTCATATCAGAGAGAGTTTGTTTTCATAATTTTAAAGACAGGGAAGGTTTTGAGTTGGCAGAACAAGTGTTTGGCCCATGGCCTTTGATTGATGCTGCAACTGTGAGCAGGACAGTAGGCAGTATTCAGTTGGGGAAGACAGTGAGTGTGTGTGTGGGTTGACTCCTGAAATATTGAAAGCCTCAGCAGATAGTATAGGAGTGGGTTTAGTTGCTGATATGATATGGTAGGTGGGGGCGCTCACCATTCACTCACTTGCTTTATTGCCACTTTGGGTGTCTGCCCTTTCCTCTCATCCTTCCTTCCTCATCTGTCTTTCTTTCCTTCATTCTTGCCCCTTCCTTCTGCATATGGATGACTCTACACTGAGTAACAAGCCAAATGGTTTCCTGTACACCAAGAAACCATTTACAGCATTGGGTGGTAACCATATAACCAGATTTTGGCACCTGGTGGTTTAATGGGTAATTAAGGTGTTCCAGTTGTATTGAGCCTGTGTAGGTTTATATCCAAGGGATGGTTGGGGTTTATTGCTCACGTAATGCCACTCAGAGATGAATGAGGTTAGTCACTCTCATCTTAAATGTCAGGACCAACTTGCCTAACCCTGGGCTCCTACGCTTCTCATGGGGCTGCATAGGATTGGATGATGGATGACTAGATTATATATGAGTGGTTTTTCCCAAATGACTGGCTGAGGTGTGTGATTGTAAATGTGTACAAGGGGCAGGGTAATGTCCTGGAAAGAGAAAATTACAGAGGCATAAAACTAATAGCCCAGATAAAGAAGGTAATGGAGAGAGTTCTAGAAGGTATGATGAGAGAAACAGTGAATATTGATTAGATGTGGTGTGGATTTACACTAGGCAAAGGGACCACTGATGCCATATTCATTGTCAGACAGCTTCAGGAAAAATATATAGGAAAGAAAGTGAAGTGGTACTTTATTTTTGTTGATACAGAGAAGGCCATGTAAAGAGTCCCTAGGGAAGTAGTGAAGTTAACAATGAGAAGCTTTGGATCGAGGAGTGGCTGGGTAGAGTGGTTATGGCTTTGTATGTGGGTGCTTGCACCCACATGAGAGTGAATGGAGATTTGAGTGATGAGTTTTCCTTGAATATTGGCATGCATCAGGGGTCAGTCTTGAGCCTCTTACTGTTATCATGGTGCTTGAAGCTTTCTCATGTGACATCAGAAACAGCAGATGCTGTTTGCTGATAATATGAAAGGTTATAATGTGCACTCCAGGCATCTTTAATATCCTCATTGACCACCACTACCTTTCCTTTATCATTCTTCACACTCTGCCTACCTGTGATATCCCTATTTTCCCTCTTCCTCTGATTCGCCAGCTTGAATATCACATTCTTCCTTTTGGCACTATTTAGGTTATCCAGTAAAATTATCAGAAACTCAGATTTTGCCCTGTACACATTGTTTCTGGCCCTGTGCTAGGCAACCAAATATTTCTCTCTCTTATCACCCCTTTTCCATTCCCAGAAAGGTCTTCTTTTCTCTTTAACAGCAGCTTCTGCACTCTCATCCCAACACCATGTGATTTTATGTCTTGGAAGGCCCCTTGTTCATCCATAAACTGAATCAGTAACTTTCAAGAGATTGTTCTTGAGAGCTCTGTACTGTTCATTAACAGTTCCATCTACAGCTCCTTATTCAACCACCACTCTACTCATCTCACTATAGAAGGCATCCCTTACTGTGTGGTTTTTCAGCCTCCATATTTTCCTCCTGGGTGTATAGGTCTTCTTCACCACCTGCTCCCTCAGCACCATGTAACATATCAGTAATTTGTATTGCTGCACACACTCTTTGCTCCCTTTAACTTTAATATCCTTTGTCAACCTCCTATCAGCACTCCTGACCAGGAAATAGTCAATCTGACTAATGTAACCCCATGACTTATATGTAATCAGCCTATTCTTCCTTTTACTAAAATGTGTGTTGCACAGAGTCACATTCATTGCCTCCCCAAATTCAAGTGTCCTTTCTCCTTCTGCGTTCCTTGTACCATATGGGTTTCCATACACAGTATGCTAACAAACTCTCCATAGCCTTCCTTAATCACTACATGAATGGAGGCCAGACTAATGGGATTACTGTATTTATTTTCCTCAGTGGACTTTATAGTATGTACTGTGTGGAGTTATGTTTACTCTAGAATTGTAGATTGGATGTATAGAGTGAGGAATGTCGTGCTTAAGTCCATACACAAGGTTTGCTGTGTATGGTGGTATGGCACTAATGAATGACTCCATGCAAGATCTTAAGCAGGGTATGGGAACCCACACAGAACCTGTCTAGATGTATATAATGTCACACAACACTGCAGTTTTAAGAGGAAAAGTGCTGTTTGGTGCTACCAGACTGATTGTTGTGCAGAATGTGTGAAAAGATTGTATTTTCTACAATGCCTTCATTCTTTCCTTGTCCTTCTGCCTATGGGTGACTTTACACTCCCTCTTCTGTCTTTGTTTCCTTCATTCTTTCCTCGTCCTTCTGCCTGTGGGTAACTCTACACTGAGTGACAACCCAAATGGTATCCTGTACACCAGGAAACCATTTACTATGCTGGGTGGTAACCATATAACCAAATTTTGGCTCCTGATGGTTTAGTGGGTAATTACGACGCTCCAATCGGATTGAGCCGGTGAAGGTTTATATCCAAGAGGTGGTTGGGGTTTATTGCTCATGTACACCCAACCCTCAGCTATTGCGGGTTCCACTATAGCATTTTACCGCTATCGTGCCCGTATAAAAAACTACCCAAATACTCTTATCACGCACTAAATGCCTGCTATCACGCACCAGAAGTGTTAAAAAATTTAAAAAAGGCCGGGTTCTGGTGCTCCACCCAGCCTACAAAAGATTCACTTGATGATTGGTCGCGTGACGTCAGCGCCAGCTGAGTGCTGACTGCCCGTCTGACCGAGTCTCCCCTGCCGCCCACCAAGCCATTCAACTCGTCCTCAGACTGCGAACAGTGACAGCGAGAACAATAACCTTTTTTGTGATGTTACAATAGCCAAATAACTCAAACTCAAATGGCCACCCCTTACTGGATTATGGCATCTCGCAATTGATGTATAGATCACCTATAGCTGTCTTCATTAATGACAGCGAATTGTCTTGTTATTGTTGTGATCCTGAATTTGACTTGACAGCGAATTGTCCCGAAACCATCAGTCCTTCCTAACGACTTCTTTATATATTTTATTTTTTTCCTTTATTGTTGATGACTAATGGCTTTGAAAAATAGTTTCACACTGCATTTTTTTTTTTTTTTATGGGCTCCGAAACTTATTCCTGGCGAAATATGCGTGATGCTAGACGGCCATCAAAAGGGATAGTAAGTTCTGTTTTTTATTAACCCTTCCCGTAAAACAAATAACTCAAAGTCAAATGGCCACCCCTTATGGGATTATGGCATCTGGCAATAGACAGATAGATAGATCACCCATAGCTGTCTGCATTAATGATGGCGAATTGTCTCGTTGTTGTGACAGGGAATTTGATGATGGCGAATCGTCCCGAAACCGTCAGTCCTTCCTGACGACTTCTTTATAGGTTTTATTTTTTTCCTTTATTGTTGTTGACTAATGGCTTTCAAAAATAGTTTCACACTGCATTTTATTTTTTTATGGGCTCCGAACCTTATTCCTGGCGAAATATGCGTGATTCTAGACGGCCTTCAAAAAGGATAGTAAGTTCTGTTTCTTATTAACCCTCCCCGTAAAACAAATAACTCAAAGTCAAATGGCCACCCTTTACGGGATTATCGCATCTGGCAATGGATAGATAGATAGATCACCCATAGCTGTCTCCATTAATGACGGCGAATTGTCCTGTTATTGTTGTGACTGCGAATTTGACTTGGCGAATTGTCCCAAAACCATCAGTCCTTCCTGACGACTTCTTTATAGCGTTAATTTTTTTCCCCTTTATTGTTGATGACTAATGGTTTTGAAAAATGCAGTAATCCCTCTAATATTCGGATGTCCAATACTCGGACATACTCACTATTCGGATATTGTGGGCTGCCCAGCCCCCAAAATGCCAAAAAATTCAGAAAAAATAGAAAAATTTCGATTTTTTGGGACCGCGTCCGTTTGAATTTCACGCCCGCGCCGATCGCGGCGGCCATATTGATTGCTTTTGTGGTGATACCCTACCTCCTACAGTGCTTGATACTGCTCTTCACCTTCTTCATCATGTGTGTGATGATGGAACTTACTGTTATGTACAGTGCAGTGAAGTGATGTGATTCCAGTTATAAAAAAAAAAAACGTTGAGTAAAGTGTTGGTGATAAGTGCTGGTGATTCTCAGTTGGAGAGGTGTGTCAGGTGCAAGGTCTTCCTGTCAGAGTCTGAGATGATAGAGTGGGTTATTACATCAGAGGGCAGCTTATTGTTCGTAAGTACCCTAACTTCATGCCTGACCTGTTTTCATCATGCTGTAAATGTGTTAAAAGATTACCAAAAATGTTAATCATAATTTCCTGCTTGCAATTTAATTTTCCCATGCATGGTTCTTAAGTAAAACAGCTAGAAAAAAGGTGGAAGATGTGAATTTCATGTCCGGTCCTAACCTAACCTAACCTAACCTATGGTTACCATAAAGATTTTCATGCATAACCTATTTTCATGATGCTGTTAATGCGTTAAGAAATTACCAAAAATGTTAATCATAATTTCCTGCTTGCAATTTAATTTTTCCATGCATGGTTCTTAAGTAAAACAGCTAGAAAAAAGGTGGAAGATGTGAATTTCATGTCCGGTCCTAACTTAACCTAACCTATGGTTACCATAAAGATTTTCATGCCTAACCTGTTTTCATGATGCTGTTAATGTGTTAAGAAATTACCCTAAATGTTAACCATAATTTCCTGCTTCCAATTTAATTTTTCCATGCATGGTTCTGAAGTCAAACAGCTAGAAAAAAGGTGGAAGATGTGAGTTTCATGTCCGGTCCTAACCTAAGCTAACCTATGGTTACCATAAAGATTTTCATGCCTAACCTGTTTTCATGATGCTGTTAATGTGTTAAGAAATTACCCTAAATGTTAATCATAATTTCCTGCTTGCAATTTAATTTTTCCATGCATGGTTCTTAAGTAAAACAGCTAGAGAAAAGGTTGAAGCAGTTAATTTCATGTCCGGTCCTAACCTAACCTAACCTATGGTTACCATAAAGATTTTCATGCCTAACCTGTTTTCATGATGCTGTACATGTGTTAAGAAATTACCCTAAATGTTAATCATAATTTCCTGCTTGCTATTTAATTTTTCCATGCATGGTTCTTAAGTAAAACAGCTAGAAAAAAGGTTGAAGCAGTGAATTTCATGTCCGGTCCTAACCTAACCCAACCTAACATTGTGTTAATCATAATTTCTTGCTTTTAATTTAATTCTTTCATGCATGGTTATTAAGTGCACCAGCTATGAAAAAGGTTGAAGCAGTGAATTTCATGTCCGGTCATAACCTAACCTAACCAAACCTAACCTAACCTAACCTCACTTAACCTAACCATTTTTCTGGTAGCAATTAACATCATTTACTGTATTTGATGCTTTGTATTCAATAATTTAGTGCATAAAATGTGAGAAAAGATGATTTCCATGTCCGAGTTCTAAGCTCCTATGACTCACTCACCTCTAAATCATCATTTTTTGGTTAAAATTCAATAAATTCATGCTATGTGTGCATTATTTATGTGAAAAGGGACCTAAATAAGTGCTATACATGTCCACTAGGGAGGTAGGAAGGTAGTTTTCTGATTTGGGTTAGGTTAGGTTAGGGTCATGAAAAACCAGTGCTGGAGCCTCAGGACCAATATCCGGACAAAATCAATATTCGGACATGCCTTTGGCTCTATTACAACAGATATTGGAGGGATTACTGTAGTTTGACACTGCATTTATTTTTTTAATGGGCTCCGAAACTTATTCCTGGGGAAATATGCTTGATGCTAGACTGCCATCAAAAGAAATAGTAAGTTCTGTTTTTGTTAACCCTCCCCGTAAAACTAATAACTCAGTCAAATGGCCACCCCTTACGGGATTATGGCGTTTGACAATAGATAGATTAATAGATATATAGATCACCCATAGCTGTCTTCATTAATGACGTCAAA
>JAGKTI010029980.1:0-12516 GCA_018397915.1 Birgus latro
TTATGGTAAGCATAGGTTAGGTTAGGTTATGGCCGGACATGAAATTCACTGCCTTTCACCTTTTTCATAGCTGGTGCACTTAAAAACTATGCGTAAAAAATTAAATTGCAAGCAGGAAATTATGATTAACATTTTTGGTAATTTTTAAACACATTTACTGCATGATGAAAACAGGTTAGGCATGAAATTCTTTATGGTAAGCATAGGTTAGGTTAGGTTAGGTTATGACCGGACATGAAAATCACTGCCTTTCGCCTTTTTCATAGCTGGTGCACTTAAAAACCATGCATGAAAAAATTAAATTGCAAGCAGGAAATTATGATTAACATTTTTGGTAATTTTTAAACACATTTACAGCATGATGAAAACAGGTTAGGCATGAAATTCTTTATGGTAAGCATAGGTTAGGTTGGGTTAGGTTATGACCGGACATGAAATTCACTGCCTTTCACCTTTTTCATAGCTGGTGCACTTAAAAACCATGCATGAAAAAATTAAATTGCAAGCAGGAAATTATGATTAACATTTTTGGTAATTTTTTAACATATTTACAGCATGATGAAAACAGGTTAGGCATGAAAACCTTTATGGAAATCATCTTTCACACAGTTTATGCATGAGATTAATGATATGGAAAGAACAAAACAAGGAATTTTGATGAAGTTAGGGTACTTACCAGAAAGTTGCCGCCTTCCTCATGTATAACACGCTCGATCATCTCAGACTCTGACAGTAAGATCTTGCACCTGACACACCCTAGCACTTCCGGTGCACTTTACACTCACCAGCACTTCTCACAAGCACTTTCCACAACGTTTTCTTTCACATACCTTGTATCACATCACTTCACTTCACTGTACATAACAGTAAATTCCCGTGTGGTTTAGTGACGAGTCCTGGAGAATTTATTCAGTCTCAGTGTATTTAGGAGTTAGGAGTAAACATCACCTTCCTCTCCATGTTTCGTTTGGTCTTCGAAGCGAAATCAGCCGTGTACTGCTGTAGTCTGTCTCGGGACTTCTTGATATCAAACAAGGTGGAGCGAGGGAGATTGAATTCACGACGAATCCGTGATGTCGGCCACCCGGCGTCCATCTTTTCCAATACCCTTCCCACTTCTTTTCCAGAGTCAGAACCACTTTCTTCCTCTTCTCAGGTGGCGGGGCCATTATCACACACATGATGAAGAAGGTGAAGAGCAGCATCAAGCACTGTAGGAGGTAGGGTATCACCACAAAAGCAATCACTTCGGCCGCCATTGTTGGAGCTGTTCACGAGGCAGGAACTGAGTGGGAAATGGGACCAACAGAGAGGCGCCATGTGCGTAAACACAGCCGATCAGCGCACGCAGGAAATTCAACCTGACGCGGTCCAAAAAGTTCGAATTTTTCCCGATTTTTTAAACATTTTTTGGCATTTTGGGGGTTGCGCAGCCCACGATATCCGAATAGTGAGGGTGTTCGTGTATTGGACATCCGAATAATAGGGGGATTGCTGTAATCATAAAAGCCAATCCCAAGTACAGTATTGCCTTCTGGGCTTGGGAGGATCCTTGATGTAGGAGGGCCATAGGCTAGGCTACCATAGGGTCAGTTATGCTGCAGTATATCTTATGTCCCTGGCAGTGTTTGTATGATACACACACACACACACACACACACACACACACACAGGTCGCAGAGGGAGAGAGACGGAGCTGCTCCTGGATCGAGGGGAAATAATCGCAGAACTAGCAGCGAAAAGGAGATAGCCTATTGTGATTATGTGGTTGAATGCGTGAGTGGTGGTCCCGTCGGATATTAGTTTAAAAAAACGCAAGTTTCGGCCCTGAAAATACAAGACAAAGTGAAAAAGAAAGTTTCCATATGGTTGCATCATGGCGGAGAGAGACGGAAGATTGTTTACAACTGGCGAGGGGGAATTTGCGGGCTTCTCTGAGCTAAATGTAGGCAAAGGAAGTGATAAGCTGCAACAAACAAGAGTAGCAGGTGTAGAGAAAACGGCGGAGAGGAATGTCCAGGAGTTAAAAAAGGTATGGGAAGTAATTAAGCAGCTGCAGGAACGGACCATAGAGCAAGAGAGAGAGATCAAAGTCCTACAGAATAGACTGGAAAAAGTTACCACACGTAGTGAGGAACAAGAAAAAGAAGTTACAGAATTAAAGGCGAATAACGAATCCTCATCAAATGAAATAAAACAGCTGAAGAGGGAGAATAAGAGGTTGGAAGAAGAAAGGGACAGAATAAAAAGTAAACTAGATGAATACGAATCAAAATCGAGGAGGCAAGATGAGCATATTCAGGAAATTAAGGAGCAACATAAGGGGTGGAAGAAAATACAGGAGGAAGGAAATGTAAATTTGAAGGAAATCATAGAACAACAAAGTAAGGAAAAAGTGGAGAAGGAAGTGGTTAGAGTACTAAGAAGTAGAGAATCTTTGGTCAGGGATGTAGCAGACAAGAAAAAATGTGTGATAATCTCAGGAATAAAAGAAAAACGAATGACAGTAAGATCCGAAAGAGAGAGAGAGGAACTGAGCAAGGCTAAAGAAATAATAGCAGTGGTTATGGAAGGAAACAATGAAGCCCAAGAAGAGATTGAAGAAGTGTTTAGGTTAGGAAAGTACGAGGATGGTGGGGCAAGGCCCTTGAAAGTAAAGTTTAAGTCCCAAGTAATAGTGAATGAAATCATAAGTAGAACGTGGAAATTGTCAGAGAAAGAGGGGTTTAAAAATGTTTGGATTAGGAGAGATGCAAATGAAGAGGAAAGAGCTAAATTAAAGGAGTTAGTAAAGGAAGCAAAGATAAAAAACGAACAACGAACGGAGAAAGAGAAGACAGAGTTCTATTGGAGAGTTATGGACCAGAAATTGAGAAAGTGGTACCGACGGAAGGAAAGAGAGACGAGAGAATAAAAAACGATGAAAAAAGTTTGAAAGTGGCGTACACAAACATTGATGGACTAATATCGGCAAGGTTAGAAATCAATGATTTTTTGAGGGCACACGAGCCTGATGTTATGTGCTTTGTAGAGACTAAATTGAAAGAAGATATTGATATTCATATGGGAGGTGGGAAATACAAATTATGGAGAAGAGACAGAAAAGAAAAAACGGGAGGAGGAGTGATGATAGCAGTGAAGGACAACATAAACGTAGATACTGTGGAAATTGCAGAGGGCAGGGCCGAAGCCATAAATTTGAAACTAGAAACTGGGGAGAATGGTAAGAGAGATATGGCAGTGGTATATGTTCCCCCTAAGACGAGAGCATGGAATGACGATGAATACCAGGAGATGTTGTCAGACATGGTTAGTTATCTACAGAAAGTGATCGAGAAAAGCAACAATATAATCCTAATGGGTGACTTTAATTGTAAAGAGGTGAACTGGGAGGAATGGGACTCGGGAGGCAGCGAAGATTCGTGGGGCACTAAATTGTTAAATATAGCAATGAATAATGTAATGACACAGTGGGTTAAAGAAGAGACACGATTCAGAGGTGATAACACACCAGCAAGACTAGATTTGATACTATCCAAAGAACCTGATGTAATTGAATCATTAAATTATCTGTGTCCTATAGGAAAAAGTGATCATGTGGTCATTGAGTTCCAGATGACAATAGGGAACGTGGTGCCAAGAGATGAGCTTTATAGGCAAGGAAGATACAACTTTGGGAAAACAAACTTTGCAGAATTGAGAAAATTTTTTGAAAATGCGGACTGGAGAAAATTCAGAGAAACAAGAGAGATACAGAGGAAGTGGGATATCTTTTTAGACCTCTACAATCTGGGTGTGGAAAAATATGTGCCAAGAGTAAGTGGGAAAGAAAACAGGAAAAAGGTAGAATATAAAAGAACTAGAAATGAATATACAAGAATACGTAGAGAGGAAGAAAGGAACTTTGAAAAAGGTATAATTGACAAATGTAAGGATGAACCCAAATTGTTTTATAGATTTGTTAATGGCAAATTGAAGCAAAGGGAAGGAATCACCAAACTGAAAGTAGAAGGAGAGGTCTACAAGGATGCAGTAATGCAAGCTGAAGTAATGAACAAATGTTTCCAGTCGGTTTTCACTAAGGAAAGGGAGTTTGTGGAAGGAGAGGGAATGATAAGAAATGTAGTGATAAAAGATATAAAAGTGGAAGTGCAGGAAGTGTATAAATTACTGGGAGCTCAAGATGTAAGGAAGGCCCCAGGACCGGATGGAATCTCTAATTGGGTACTGAAGGAATGCAGAGAACAACTGGCGGATAAGATTCACAATTTAATTGTGTGCTCCTTGGAAGAGGGGAAAGTGCCTCGGGAATGGAAGAGGGCAAATGTGGTGCCAATCTATAAGGGAGGAAACAAGGAAGAACCCCTGAATTATAGACCAGTGTCCCTAACCAGTATGGTTGCGAAATTGTGTGAGAGAATCCTGAAAGATAGATGGATAAAATATCTGGAAGAGATGAATATTTTGACTGAAAGTCAGTTTGGATTCAGAAGTGGAATGTCATGTGTTTCCAACTTGTTGAGCTTCTACTCAAGGGCGATTGACGTGCTACAGGAGAGAGACGGTTGGGTGGATTGTGTGTACTTAGATCTGGAGAAGGCCTTCGACAAAGTACCCCACAAGAGACTATTATGGAAATTAGAGCATATAGGAGGACTTAAGGGAAGCCTCCTGGAATGGATGAGAGACTTTCTGAGTGAAAAAAAAAAAAAAAAAAAAATAAAGGACAGGACATCTGGATGGAGGGAAGTAACAAGTGGTGTCCCACAGGGCTCGGTGTTGGCACCAGTAATGTTCTTGATTTATGTAAATGATATGGTAGATGGAGTGAACAGCTACGCAAGCCTGTTTGCTGATGATGCAAAGATCTTGAGAAAGGTAGAGGTTGAAGAGGACTGTAAAATGCTACAGGAGGATCTGGATAGGATATATGATTGGAGCCGGATGTGGGAAATGAAATTCAACGCAAAAAAATGTAAAATATTGGAAATGGGTAAAAGTACCAAGAGGCCATCATTGAATTATTTGATGGGTAATGAACCAATTAGAAAAGCGAGAGAAGAGAAAGACTTGGGAGTGCTGGTCCAGGACAGTTTGTCACCTGAAAAGCACATAAATAAGATAGTGAGAGAGACATATAAACTCTTGACCAATATAAGAGTGGCATTTCATTACATGGATGAGGAGATGATGAAAAAATTGATAGTGGCCATGATTCGGCCCAGGTTAGAATACGCAGCAGTAGTGTGGTCCCCACACAAAAAGAAAGATATAACCAAGATTGAGAGAATACAAAGAACAGCAACCAAGATGGTCCCTAGTCTGGCAGATTTGCCATACAGGGAGAGGCTGGAAAGGCTGGATTTGCCCTCCTTAGAGGAAAGGAGAAAGAGGGGTGACATGATTGCAGTGTTCAGGACTATGATAGGAGTAGATAAAATTGACAGAGAAAATCTGTTTGTGTGGGATGAGAGAGCAACAAGAGGACACGGAATGAAACTAAAGAAGCCAAGCTGCTCGAAGGACATCAAGAAATTTAGTTTTCCGTATAGATGCATAGACCTGTGGAATAGCCTGGACAAAGAGATCGTCCGGTCTAAAAACTTAAATGAGTTTAAGGCAAAATTTGACTTATTGAGAAACAGAGACGGGACCCCACGAGCGTAGCTCATTTCCTGTATATCACAATTAGGTAAATACAATTAGGTAGGTAAATACACACACACACTAGAGGCTAGAAAGGCTGGATTTGCCATCCTTAGAGGAAAGGAGAGAGAGGGGTGACATGATTGCAGTGTTCAGGACCATGATGGGAGTAGATAAAATTGATAGAGAAGATCTGTTTTTATGGGATAAGAGAGCAACAAGAGGACATGGACTGAAACTGAAGAAGCCGCGCTGCTTGAAGGACATCAAGAAATATAGTTTTCCGTATAGATGCATAGACCTGTGGAATAGACTGGACAAAGAGATCGTCCAGTCTAAAAACTTAAACTAGTTTAAAGCTAAATTTGACTTATTGAGAAACAGAGACGGGACCCCACGAGTGTAGCTCATTTTCTTTATATCCCAATTAGGTAAATACAATTAGGTAAATACACACACACACATATGCTGCCTCTTACATATGAGTTATAGCATGGTAATACACATCTGTCTCCAGCCCGAGTCTTACACCATCATACCATCCAAGCATCTGTTACTTCTTGTCCTGACAATAACTATTAGGAATTGGTGTCATTGGCCATATTTCATTAGAAGGTAACCTATACTTTGGAAAGTAATAAGACTTGCATACTCTGAATTTCTTCTTATATCAGCAGTGCATCTTGGGAGATTTGGCAGCATGAGAGCATGTATCATTTATGTCATATCAGAGAGAGTTTGTTTTCATAATTTTAAAGACAGGGAAGGTTTTGAGTTGGCAGAACAAGTGTTTGGCCCATGGCCTTTGATTGATGCTGCAACTGTGAGCAGGACAGTAGGCAGTATTCAGTTGGGGAAGACAGTGAGTGTGTGTGTGGGTTGACTCCTGAAATATTGAAAGCCTCAGCAGATAGTATAGGAGTGGGTTTAGTTGCTGATATGATATGGTAGGTGGGGGCGCTCACCATTCACTCACTTGCTTTATTGCCACTTTGGGTGTCTGCCCTTTCCTCTCATCCTTCCTTCCTCATCTGTCTTTCTTTCCTTCATTCTTGCCCCTTCCTTCTGCATATGGATGACTCTACACTGAGTAACAAGCCAAATGGTTTCCTGTACACCAAGAAACCATTTACAGCATTGGGTGGTAACCATATAACCAGATTTTGGCACCTGGTGGTTTAATGGGTAATTAAGGTGTTCCAGTTGTATTGAGCCTGTGTAGGTTTATATCCAAGGGGTGGTTGGGGTTTATTGCTCATGTAATGCCACTCAGAGATGAATGAGGTTAGTCACTCTCATCTTAAATGTCAGGACCAACCTGCCTAACCCTGGGCTCCTACGCTTCTCATGGGGCAGCATAGGATTGGATGATGGATGACTAGATTATATATGAGTGGTTTTTCCCAAATGACTGGCTGAGGTGTGTGATTGTAAATGTGTACAAGGGGCAGGGTAATGTCCTGGAAAGAGAAAATTACAGAGGCATAAAACTAATAGCCCAGATAAAGAAGGTAATTGAGAGAGTTCTAGAAGGTATGATGAGAGAAACAGTGAATATTGATTAGATGTGGTGTGAATTTACACTAGGCAAAGGGACCACTGATACCATATTCATTGTCAGACAGCTTCAGGAAAAATATATAGGAAAGAAAGTGAAGTGGTACTTTATTTTTGTTGATACAGAGAAGGCCATGTAAAGAGTCCCTAGGGAAGTAGTGAAGTTAACAATGAGAAGCTTTGGATCGAGGAGTGGCTGGGTAGAGTGGTTATGGCTTTGTATGTGGGTGCTTGCACCCACATGAGAGTGAATGGAGATTTGAGTGATGAGTTTTCCTTGAATATTGGCATGCATCAGGGGTCAGTCTTGAGCCTCTTACTGTTATCATGGTGCTTGAAGCTTTCTCATGTGACATCAGAAACAGCAGATGCTGTTTGCTGATAATATGAAAGGTTATAATGTGCACTCCAGGCATCTTTAATATCCTCATTGACCACCACTACCTTTCCTTTATCATTCTTCACACTCTGCCTACCTGTGATATCCCTATTTTCCCTCTTCATCTGATTCGCCAGCTTGAATATCACATTCTTCCTTTTGGCACTATTTAGGTTATCCAGTAAAATTATCAGAAACTCAGATTTTGCCCTGTACACATTGTTTCTGGCCCTGTGCTAGGCAACCAAATATTTCTCTCTCTTACCACCCCTTTTCCATTCCCAGAAAGGTCTTCTTTTCTCTTTAACAGCAGCTTCTGCACTCTCATCCCAACACCATGTGATTTTATGTCTTGGAAGGCCCCTTGTTCATCCATAAACTGAATCAGTAACTTTCAAGAGATTGTTCTTGAGAGCTCTGTACTGTTCATTAACAGTTCCATCTACAGCTCCTTATTCAACCACCACTCTACTCATCTCACTATAGAAGGCATCCCTTACTGTGTGGTTTTTCAGCCTCCATATTTTCCTCCTGGGTGTATAGGTCTTCTTCACCACCTGCTCCCTCAGCACCATGTAACATATCAGTAATTTGTATTGCTGCACACACTCTTTGCTCCCTTTAACTTTAATATCCTTTGTCAACCTCCTATCAGCACTCCTGACCAGGAAATAGTCAATCTGACTAATGTAACCCCATGACTCATATGTAATCAGCCTATTCTTCCTTTTACTAAAATGTGTGTTGCACACAGTCACATTCATTGCCTCCCCAAATTCAAGTGTCCTTTCTCCTTCTGCGTTCCTTGTACCATATGGGTTTCCATACACAGTATGCTAACAAACTCTCCATAGCCTTCCTTAATCACTACATGAATGGAGGCCAGACTAATGGGATTACTGTATTTATTTTCCTCAGTGGACTTTATAGTATGTACTGTGTGGAGTTATGTTTACTCTAGAATTGTAGATTGGATGTATAGAGTGAGGAATGTCGTGCTTAAGTCCATACACAAGGTTTGCTGTGTATGGTGGTATGGCACTAATGAATGACTCCATGCAAGATCTTAAGCAGGGTATGGGAACCCACACAGAACCTGTCTAGATGTATATAATGTCACACAACACTGCAGTTTTAAGAGGAAAAGTGCTGTTTGGTGCTACCAGACTGATTGTTGTGCAGAATGTGTGAAAAGATTGTATTTTCTACAATGCCTTCATTCTTTCCTTGTCCTTCTGCCTATGGGTGACTTTACACTCCCTCTTCTGTCTTTGTTTCCTTCATTCTTTCCTCGTCCTTCTGCCTGTGGGTAACTCTACACTGAGTGACAACCCAAATGGTATCCTGTACACCAGGAAACCATTTACTATGCTGGGTGGTAACCATATAACCAAATTTTGGCTCCTGATGGTTTAGTGGGTAATTACGACGCTCCAATCGGATTGAGCCGGTGAAGGTTTATATCCAAGAGGTGGTTGGGGTTTATTGCTCATGTACACCCAACCCTCAGCTATTGCGGGTTCCACTATAGCATTTTACCGCTATCGCGCCTGTATAAAAAACTACCCAAATACTCTTCTCACGCACTAAATGCCTGCTATCACGCACCAGAAGTGTTAAAAAATTTCAAAAAGGCCGGGTTCTGGTGCTCCACCCAGCCTACAAAAGATTCACTTGATGATTGGTCGCGTGACGTCAGCGCCAGCTGAGTGCTGACTGCCCGTCTGACCGAGTCTCCCCCGCCGCCCACCAAGCCATTCAACTCGTCCTCAGACTGCGAACAGTGACAGCGAGAACAATAACCTTTTTTGTGATGTTACAATAGCCAAATAACTCAAACTCAAATGGCCACCCCTTACTGGATTATGGCATCTCGCAATTGATGGATAGATCACCTATAGCTGTCTTCATTAATGACAGTGAATTGTCTTGTTATTGTTGTGACGGTGAATTTGACTTGACAGCGAATTGTCCCGAAACCATCAGTCCTTCCTAACGACTTCTTTATATATTTTATTTTTTTCCTTTATTGTTGATGACTAATGGCTTTGAAAAATAGTTTCACACTGCATTTTTTTTTTTTTTAATGGGCTCCGAAACTTATTCCTGGCGAAATATGCGTGATGCTAGACTGCCATCAAAAGGGATAGTAAGTTCTGTTTTTTATTAACCCTTCCTGTAAAACAAATAACTCAAAGTCAAATGGCCACCCCTTATGGGATTATGGCATCTGGCAATAGACAGATAGATAGATCACCCATAGCTGTCTGCATTAATGATGGCGAATTGTCTCGTTGTTGTGACAGGGAATTTGATGATGGCGAATCGTCCCGAAACCGTCAGTCCTTCCTGACGACTTCTTTATAGGTTTTATTTTTTTCCTTTATTGTTGTTGACTAATGGCTTTCAAAAATAGTTTCACACTGCATTTTATTTTTTTATGGGCTCCGAACCTTATTCCTGGCGAAATATGCGTGATTCTAGACGGCCTTCAAAAAGGATAGTAAGTTCTATTTCTTATTAACCCTCCCCGTAAAACAAATAACTCAAAGTCAAATGGCCACCCTTTACGGGATTATCGCATCTGGCAATGGATAGATAGATAGATCACCCATAGCTGTCTCCATTAATGACGGCGAATTGTCCTGTTATTGTTGTGACTGCGAATTTGACTTGGCGAATTGTCCCAAAACCATCAGTCCTTCCTGACGACTTCTTTATAGCGTTTATTTTTTTCCCCTTTATTGTTGATGACTAATGGTTTTGAAAAATGCAGTAATCCCTCTAATATTCGGATGTCCAATACTCGGACATACTCACTTTTCGGATATTGTGGGCTGCCCAGCCCCCAAAATGCCAAAAAATTCAGAAAAAATAGAAAAATTTCGATTTTTTGGGGCCACGTCCGTTTGAATTTCACGCCCGCGCCGATCGTGGCGGCCATATTGATTGCTTTTGTGGTGATACCCTACCTCCTACAGTGCTTGATACTGCTCTTCACCTTCTTCATCATGTGTGTGATGATGGAATTTACTGTTATGTACAGTGCAGTGAAGTGATGTGATTCCAGTTATAAAAAAAAAAAACGTTGAGTAAAGTGTTGGTGATAAGTGCTGGTGATTCTCAGTTGGAGAGGTGTGTCAGGTGCAAGGTCTTCCTGTCAGAGTCTGAGATGATAGAGTGGGTTATTACATCAGAGGGCAGCTTATTGTTCGTAAGTACCCTAACTTCATGCCTGACCTGTTTTCATCATGCTGTAAATGTGTTAAAAGATTACCAAAAATGTTAATCATAATTTCCTGCTTGCAATTTAATTTTCCCATGCATGGTTCTTAAGTAAAACAGCTAGAAAAAAGGTGGAAGATGTGAATTTCATGTCCGGTCCTAACCTAACCTAACCTAACCTATGGTTACCATAAAGATTTTCATGCATAACCTATTTTCATGATGCTGTTAATGCGTTAAGAAATTACCAAAAATGTTAATCATAATTTCCTGCTTGCAATTTAATTTTTCCATGCATGGTTCTTAAGTAAAACAGCTAGAAAAAAGGTGGAAGATGTGAATTTCATGTCCGGTCCTAACTTAACCTAACCTATGGTTACCATAAAGATTTTCATGCCTAACCTGTTTTCATGATGCTGTTAATGTGTTAAGAAATTACCCTAAATGTTAACCATAATTTCCTGCTTCCAATTTAATTTTTCCATGCATGGTTCTGAAGTCAAACAGCTAGAAAAAAGGTGGAAGATGTGAGTTTCATGTCCGGTCCTAACCTAAGCTAACCTATGGTTACCATAAAGATTTTCATGCCTAACCTGTTTTCATGATGCTGTTAATGTGTTAAGAAATTACCCTAAATGTTAATCATAATTTCCTGCTTGCAATTTAATTTTTCCATGCATGGTTCTTAAGTAAAACAGCTAGAGAAAAGGTTGAAGCAGTTAATTTCATGTCCGGTCCTAACCTAACCTAACCTATGGTTACCATAAAGATTTTCATGCCTAACCTGTTTTCATGATGCTGTACATGTGTTAAGAAATTACCCTAAATGTTAATCATAATTTCCTGCTTGCTATTTAATTTTTCCATGCATGGTTCTTAAGTAAAACAGCTAGAAAAAAGGTTGAAGCAGTGAATTTCATGTCCGGTCCTAACCTAACCCAACCTAACATTGTGTTAATCATAATTTCTTGCTTTTAATTTAATTCTTTCATGCATGGTTATTAAGTGCACCAGCTATGAAAAAGGTTGAAGCAGTGAATTTCATGTCCGGTCATAACCTAACCTAACCAAACCTAACCTAACCTAACCTCACTTAACCTAACCATTTTTCTGGTAGCAATTAACATCATTTACTGTATTTGATGCTTTGTATTCAATAATTTAGTGCATAAAATGTGAGAAAAGATGATTTCCATGTCCGAGTTCTAAGCTCCTATGACTCACTCACCTCTAAATCATCATTTTTTGGTTAAAATTCAATAAATTCATGCTATGTGTGCATTATTTATGTGAAAAGGGACCTAAATAAGTGCTATACATGTCCACTAGGGAGGTAGGAAGGTAGTTTTCTGATTTGGGTTAGGTTAGGTTAGGGTCATGAAAAACCAGTGCTGGAGCCTCAGGACCAATATCCGGACAAAACCAATATTCGGACATGCCTTTGGCTCTATTACAACAGATATTGGAGGGATTACTGTAGTTTGACACTGCATTTATTTTTTTAATGGGCTCCGAAACTTATTCCTGGGGAAATATGCTTGATGCTAGACTGCCATCAAAAGAAATAGTAAGTTCTGTTTTTGTTAACCCTCCCCGTAAAACTAATAACTCAGTCAAATGGCCACCCCTTACGGGATTATGGCGTGTGACAATAGATAGATAAATAGATATATAGATCACCCATAGCTGTCTTCATTAATGACGTCAAA
>JAGKTI010029981.1:0-12515 GCA_018397915.1 Birgus latro
CTTGTTTCAATCCAACCTTCAAATGGAAAGATTCACTCAGTTTGCCATCCACACGCACTGCAGCCTTAGAACCTCATACATACTCTTCACTGCCTTCAACAACTTCCCATCCACTCCATATATTCTTAATACCTTCTACAAACCTTGTCTATCCACCCTGTCATATGCTTTCTCCAGATCCATAAAGGCTGCATACAACTTCTTGCCCTTAATACATTAAAAAACTATAGGCAACTGTACCTACTCATCTACTTCTACCACTGAACCTGGGAAGTACTATAGTAGTAAGAGCTATATGTGGCTATGGTGACTAGCCACATAATCATCACTCTCCACCAGGAAATATGCAACCACATGTACCCAGAGTCCAAGCTCAAGCTTAGACTCCTAACACTGTTTCAAATCTTCACGTTTTTTCCCAACAGTTTCCAGTTCCAGTAGCTGTTTGGAAGTAATTACCTGGTTTGGCACTTGGTTTAGTGTGACATCTAAAAAACTTTGGCTATGCCTCAATATGGGATCCCTAAACAGGAAGTACAGTGTTATTTTTATGTACTGGTACTGTATGTACACCTACCCTCTCACAGTGTATTGGCTGACCATCTGCATCTCTCCTTGGTGGCTGCAAGGGTTTCCACTGTGCACCCTGGTCAAAGGTGATATAGGAAGTGAGGTGTTCTGGTCTGAGAGCAGTGGACCCATTGGTCTTGTCCTCCTGGAGCTGGGATGCAATGTACACACCTCTCACCCCTTCAACAGGATGCAAATCTGCAAATTTCTTCTGAGCTACACCACTGTGGGAAGTGAAAAAATGCAATGTTTATTTACTATGGATTCATTACTACACCAATATCATACCATGCTTTTAGAATACAGAATAAAGTATATTGTACATTCCAAAATGGAGTGAAATGTTCTTAAGTTCACCCACCTTAACCTGGCAGAGCCTTGTACTTTGTATCTCATTTCCTGTTGCTTAATGACTGCATATGACACTTTTGGATATACATCTTATCCATACTTTTTCTTTGTAGTAAACATCAAATTTTAATGCTAATCCTTTGTCACGGTTTGGTATTCAAGATGGAGAGACAGTAATTTAGGCAAGGTTTAAATGGACATATTATTGAGCTGGAGTCTGTGTCCTTCATTGTAACCTTTCAAAGAAGTGGACTGTAGTCGATGAAGGTGGCAGCTTTGTGATATGAGTGCTCCCGAGTGATGGCCTTGCACAAATTCAATCCATAACATGTGACAAAGTATTTGATAATGTAATGCCACCAAAGGGAGCATGCTGGTTATCTACCCTTAAATGTTCTGTACAGTATTTCTACTGTATACTCTAACCTCGGATCCCTACAACCTGAAGAAGGTAGATGGGACTGGCTGTTCCCCTATCCCTCCTTTATTTATGATCCTGTCAGCATATGTATATCTGTTCACCGAAGAGCAGCTCTCTAGTGTTGCAATTCTGTGCCACTTCTTTGCTCACTCCCCTAACCCTGAGGTTTCCACACATGACCTCACCCTACACCTTCTTTAATCTGTCTTTGGGCATTTAACCATCCACAATTATCTATGACTTTCACCAATCAGTTCCCCTTCCCTCTCCTCTCAACACGTTGAAACTATCTGTTATGCTACGTTTTCGAGGGTCAACTCCTTGTTCCACGAACACGTATGCTTACACTAGGGATCTTGGCAAGACCGCGTCAATGTATACAACTGATACAACAAGGCATAAAAACTCGGTTGAGACCAAACTGACAAACATATATTAACCAAATTCACAACTCCAGGGCAAGGCATGAAATTATACAAATACACAAGACAGATGGTACAAAACAGATATACATGGACATAGGGAAATTGACATATAGACCATTTACAACAGGACCTGAGAATGTATATTACACTTATGATATAGCACTAATAGTAAGGGCAAGATTCTGATACTGAAGTTGCAATATAACAGGGGTCACTTATATGGTAACTTGGGCACTGATTTCACATTACAGAGCATGGCACTTATACACTGATACAGACTAGCCACTAAGTCTTCTTGGGTGATTTACACTGTCCAGTCCAGTAGGAGAATAGTCGCTGGTCACTGTTCCTCCCATAGGAGGCAAGGGACGTTTGTCATGGGCTGGGTTCCCCGAGTAGTATCACTAGGCGGTGTAGCAGGAGGCCCGCCTCTGTTCGAGCCCTGCCGTGGTGTCTGAGTCTATGGGCTATGGCCGAAGAGGGAAAGTAGGCACGCCTATTGGTGCCAACTTCTGGGAGTGGAGGCCCGGTATCCTGGGTCAGGTAGGTTTTGCCCTGGGGCCTTGGCACACCCTGCGGTGACTGGGGGCTAAGGTCCCTCACGTCTTGGGCCGCCGTCGGGGGTGGACTGCGGCAACTTCTGGTGGGGGAAGTCACCATCAGGGTAGGGCCGCAGCAACCTTGGGCAGTATGGGTCGCCATCAGGAGAGGACTGTGGTGACAACTCGGTCGGGACTGCACCAGGCACACTCGGGAGGCCGGTTGTAGGGCGAGGACTCCGGGACTACCAAGGGGGCCTCGCCAACACTCCTCTACCAGCAGGTCTTCCAGGGGATCACCTCCGTGGGGAGAGAGGAGATGTCCTACCCAGCCACAGGAGGGGTGGTGGGTCGGGCAAAGGACACCTTCTTCAGAGAACACCCTAGAGACAGAGGGTGAGGAGCGGACGATGGCCAGCTCTGCCTCCCCCGTGCGGCCTGATGCCAATACGGCAGTTCCCCTGTCTCTTCAGACTACAGGGGGAATGAATGAATGAATGAATGAAGATGCGACATGGCGGCGCAACAGCAGAGGTCATATACCGCCGAACGCAAACAATAAAAGAAAATCAATATATATAATAATAGGAATAAAAAGCAAAGAGAAAATCGATGCTTAAAACAAACTGGCTATATATAAGAGACATAATAAAATACAAAGAAAAACGATGCTTAAAACAAACCAACAGTATAAAAGCAACCAAGACTAAAAAACTAAAAATATAATGAAAAGATAAGGGTTAAAACTAGTATACTGTCATTAAAACACAAGCTAAAATATGGTAAAGCTCTATAGCTTGCGGAGAAGGCCAGAACGCAACACAAAGGAGAAAGTACTTCCCCCCATAACACAAGCCTCTTCCCCAAGCACTGAGGAGAGAAGGTACGAACTGTTGATGCCTCGGCATCTAGAAAGGTACCGCCGACGAAGGTCCCCAAGACTGGGGCACTCGACAAGGAGATGCCGCACAGTCAAAGGAACCAGACAGTCTTCACAATAGGGAGGGGGCGCCCTCTCCATCAAAAAACCATGAGTCAGCCTAGTGTGGCCAATCCGAAGGCGAGTCAAAGCTGTTTCCCACTGTCGGGACAGTCCTACATATCTCCCATCACCCAGGTTCCTACGTATGCTGCGGAGTTTGTTCGCCCCTGCTGCATCCCACCTCCTCTGCCAGCAGGAACGGACAGCCCCCACAGTGGCCGCACACAAATCCTCGGATGGGACACGGCAACTTGGAGAGGAAGGACGAGAGGCAGCAGCTCTAGCCAGAGAGTCAGCTCGCTTATTGCCCACGACCCCTACATGTGCAGGGACCCAACACAGACTACAGGGGGAGAGCGGTCAGTGGCCTGCTCTACCCTGCTCCCTGAAGAGAGGAGTGAACCTTCCATAGGCGAGGAGCGGACAATGGCCGGCTCAGCCTCAAACCCGACACGTACGGTGGCCTTCGCAGTCCTACAGGAGGTGGAAGCTGAGGGGCGGATGGCGGCCAGCCCTACCTCAGACCCGACACAGACGGTGGCCGTGTCGTGGCGCTGCCCCTGGGGGATACTGCAGGAGAAGAGTGGACGATGGCCTGCTCAGCCTCTAGTCCGACTCGGACGATGGCCTGTGTCGCGACCATGCAGGGGATGGTAGCTGTGGAGCAGACGATGGCCTGCTCTTCCTCAGACCCGGCACAGAAGGTGGCCTGTGCCGCGGCGCTGCTCGGGAACATGAGAACGATCCTGCCCCTTATCTGACGAGGGCTGCTCCGGCCAGAGCCAAGGTGGTTTTCACTGTGTACCTGGCACAGAGTTGATTGGGAGTGAGATGGACATATGATAGTGATACAGGTAGGCTGGTCCTGCCCAGAAACGCTCCGTGCCTTACCTGCCTCCCTGTTGGTTCCTCCTCGGGTGGGTGGGTGGGTGGGGGGCTAGTGCCATCTGCCTCCCTAATGTTTTCTGTCTCTGCTCGGGTGGTGGGGGCTTGTGTAGTTGGTCTTACTGCTTTTCCCCCCTTCTGCTCGTAATTCACTATCTTAACGTACTGGGGATGGGTAAATGCAAGGAGTTGTTAGCTCGTTTAGCCCACCATATCTCATGAGCCAAGTGCAGAGGTCATAATGTCCATTCTGGTCAATAATCAAACCATGGATGTTACCATACTCACAACTGGACCTCAAAAACAAGGAAGGGTCGAAGTTCCTTTAGCAGACCTTGTACCCCAGAAATATCTCCCTTGTTTATTTGCAATCTTTTATTTTTCTCTAAGGAATATCTTTCTGTCTGTATGTAGTGTATAATTTCAAAATGCATATAACAGTATTGTTGGGTGAAGATGAATGACAGTTGCAAGGTTTGGTGAATGAATTTGGAACAGTGTGTAAGAAAAGAAATCTGAAAGTCAATGTAAACAAGAGTAAAGTTATGGTGTTTGAGAGGAATGAAGTCACAGAATGCACAGTGAGGTTGGATGGTGAGGATATGGAGAATGTGAGTGCATTCAAATACCTGGGTAGTGTGATGAGTAAGGATGGAAGTTTTGGGGATGAAATACTTGAAAGGGTACAGAAGGGAAGGAAGGTTGTTGGTTCACTGAAAGCGGTGATGAGAAATAGGGAGGTGAGTATGGAAGTCAAGAAGTCACTGCATGATAGTATTGTGATCCCTACCCTGACGAATGGAAACAAGGCATGGACCTTGCTAGAGGGTAACAAGTCAAGTGAGAGAAGTGGAAATGAGTTACTTGAGAGGAGCATGTGGAGTGACATGGAGGGACAGGTTGACGAAATGAAGTGAAGGAATGTTGTGGGGTGGATGTGGATGTGGCTGAGAAGATTAGGAGAAATACACTGAGTTTGGACATGTGGAGAGAATGGAGAATGAAAGATTGACTAAGGGGGTGTATGCAGGTGGGGTGGAGGGAGGGAGAGGGAGGGGAAGACCAAGGATGAGGTGGAGGGATGGAGTTGAGAGGTATATGAGGGAAGGGAGAGTGACCTGGGGGGAGGGTAGACAAATGGTGGGTGATAGAGCGACTTGGAGGTGTTTTGTCTGCGGCCACCCTTTGCGGGTTTAGGGCGTCGGGCTATAGATAGTTTTCGTTTTCGTTTTTGAAGGCTCCAAAATGCTTGCATGCGTCGGCCTTGGTCACCTAATGGCGGCTCTCCATGCTGATCGATCTTTGGCAGCCTCCCTATTCAGTCCCTTAACCCTTAAGTCACACTTAATGACCTAGTCCCATGTCTTTCTCGGTCTACCCCTCCCCCAATATTAACACTTCTCACCCTCTATACCCATTTATCATCCCCCATCCTCTCCACATGTCCAAACCACCTCAGCCTACCTCTCCTCATCACAACACCAATACACTCCAGTCCCATCCTACCTCTCAACTCTTCCATCGTAAACCCAGCCACCCCAGGCCATGCACGCAGGGACGCACTGCACATCCACCTAATCATTGTCATTTCTGTACGTTTAAACAAGCAAATGTCCTCTTCCTTTACTGCCCAGGTCTCACTACCATACAGCATCACACTCCTAACACATGCTGCATACAAAGACCCCTTAGCACGTAAGGAGAGTCCTCTCAATGTCAGGAGAGGCAACAGCTCCCTGAACTTCTTCCAACCACTTCTCACCCTAGCAACTGAGCTAACTCCAGCCCCACCTCCAGCACATAACATGTCTCCCAAATAACAAAACTCTTCCACACACTCAAGAGACTCACCAGCAAGTTCAATTCTTTCACACCTAACAATCTCCACCTGCTCTCCCCGACATGCCGCACACATAAAATCAGCATTATCTCGCAGTCTACCTCTAATACCACTACATCTCTTGTGCACCCATTTATCACAAACACTACACAAGATGGAATTACTTCCCACACCTTTGTGGCAAACTGCACATGGCCACTCTCTCCTCCTCTGATTGTACCGCCACCAACCCTAGATATCACCACTTTTGTTTTATCTGCATTTACCCTTAAGCCCTTGTGCCCCATTGCATCTCTCCACTTCTTAAATCTTTCCTCCGCCTCCTTTTCATTATCTGCAATCAACACCAAATCATCAGCATACAACATCTCCCATGGGAGTCCATCTCTGAAGTCACGTGGGAGGGCTTCAAGTACCGTGATAAACAACAAGGGACTTAAAACTGACCCCTGATGCACACCAACATTCACGGAAAACTCTTCACTCAAAACTCCATTCTCTCTTACCTGGGTGCGAGCACCCACGTACATGGCCATAACCACCCTAACCAGCCACTCTTCCAACCCTAGCTAGATATAACATATATGGTGTAGCATGTTTATAGTGTATGTAATGTACAGTGTGTATAGTTTTTAGCATATAGTGAATACAGCGTGCAGAGTACATAGTGTATGCTGTGCATTGTACAGTGCAATGCAGAGTGCATAACTGCCCATGGAGTCTGCTGTATAGTGTGGGGTGCAGAATGAACAGTTTATTGTGTATAATACATAGTGTACTGTGCATGGGGCTTATGGCTGTAGTCTTAAAGTGTTGGCAGGCCTTCACCGTGCCCTATCAGTATCTTTTGGTAAACAACGCACGAAAGGGAGAGCGTTCCCCGGTGAAAGGGATAGTATTACCCCAATGTAGTACTGGAATCTGCGGGGAGTCTCAAAGCACTCCTTCGCATGCCCCTTCGTCATATAATATTAGCTTTGTGCAAAGAAAACTGTGTAGAATTTGAAGAATCCTATGGTGTGTATGTGATGAGAATTTTAATTTGACGATAAAAACATCGTGTAAGGAAAAAATAAGCATTTAATATTTGTATCATTTTAAAAGACTTCACCACTTCTCAGGAGATGGTTAATTTATGACGAGACAAAAACAAAGATGAGATACTGCATCCACTTCCATTATATTTTTTCAGTATTTCTACCAAACTGTTTATCAGATATGGTGCATGATACCTTTATAGTTTGATAAACTCCTAAAATGATTCCTACAGTAAAGAATGGCTGAGTACTACCTAAATAGACGAATCAAGGACAGCCAGTTAGTTTGAACTGCGAAGTCTCATGTTTTCATTTGGTAAACTTTTACAAGTCCACACCATTTTGCTCTGGCTTGGCAGTATATTTTTCTGGTGTATTTTTGTGTGATTTGAACGAATTTGACCTTTATTTTCAGTGCTCGTGATTGGTTTTCAAATTAACCCCCCCCTTCCTCCCCCCTCTAAGTGTCTTGAGGGAACTGATTGGTTTTCAGGGTTCTGGGTGGGAAAAATGACCAAACGAGCATTTGGGGCAGTAATATAATCAAAATCGGTATGACCAACCAAGATGTATTCGCAGCGTTATAACTGACTGCATGAACTACTTTGAAGCTATGTCTGACACCGAATTTTCCCCATGGTACAGGTAGGGTTTACATATTCATACAGAGTATTCAAGAACAAATGCTAGTCTTTAATTATAAAATAGCTAGGAATTGCTCATATTAAGAGATTATATTGTATATGAATCTTAGAAACTGTAATTTTCTCTTCAATACTTTAAATTTAAAACTAATCAGTGTTACCAACTGTTTACTGCGCCTACCCACACGAAGGGGTGCGCTCTCACCCTTTTAAGATTACCGCTTACGGTGAAGGTGTGAGCTTCCATTTCGAGCAGGGTACGGGATGGGTAACCCCTACCCTCATTTCAAGACTACGGGCATTAGTGTTTGGTGTACAGTGTATGGTATATAATATATGGTGTTAGTTTATTTAGTGTATGATGTATGAATGAATGAATGAATGAATGAAACTGACTTGCCGGCGCAACAGCAAGGGTCATATGCCACCGAACACAAAAACTGTAAAAAGGTCAGCATAATGTAAAATCAATAAAAGGAGGAGACATAGAACACTCCAAAACTAAAAGACAAATATAAGTGAGAAACACCATAATGAGAGTTACAAGAACAACATTATATATAAATTTAAAACGAATTGAGCGCTATAGCTTCCTCAGTAGGCCAGCATGAGTTAAAAAAGAGAAAGTGTCTCCTTTTGCAGTACAAGCCTCCTCCCCAAGCACCAAGGAGAGAAGGTAGGACCCGTCACTGGTCCGGCACCTTGAAAGGTACCGCTGACGAAGATCTCCCAGACTGGGGCACTCCACAAGAAAGTGCCGTACTGTCAAAGGAACTAGGCAATCATCACAAGTGTATGATGCATACTAAATGGTTTATGGTAAGCATGGTGAATGGTGTACAATTATTATGGCGTATTCTCACCATCCACTCAATTGATGTAATGCTGCCCTTGGATGACTGCCCTTTCCTCTCCTCCTTCCTTCCTCCTCTTTCTTTCTTTCGTTCTCTTTTTCCTCTTCCTTCTGTCTATGGGTGACTCTAAGTGACTACCAAAATGGTTTTCTGTATGCCAGGAAACCACTTACTGTACTATGCACAGTGGTAACCATATAACCAAACTATGGTGCCTGGGGGTTTAGTGGGCAATTTAGGTGCTACAACCGGATTTTGAGCAGGTGCAGGTGTATATCCAAGGGATGGTTGCAGTTTATTGCTCACATAATGCCACTCAGGGATGAGTGAGGCTGGTCACTTTCATCTTAAATGTCAGGCAACCTGCCTAGCCCTAGGCCCTTATGCTCTTCATGGGGAAACACTGGATTAGACCATGTATGTATGTATGCATGTATACTGTGTATGGTGCATATGGCGTACTGAACGTAGGGTGACTGATGTATGGTGTGCATGGTGTATAGCATGCGTGATGTATGGTGTATAGCATGCGTGGTGTATGGTGCATATGGTGTAAGGTGAGTACAATGCATACGGTGTAAGGTGAGTATGGCACATATTGTGCACTGGACCATAGCCAGACCAGCAGCCGGCTGGTCAAAGGTCTGCTGCAAGCTTGCTATGGGGGTCTGGGTGTATGAATAAGCACTGTTGAGAAGCAGCACAACACTTCTGAACAACATTGAGTGACTCTGCATCATCATCATCCGGACCTCCTATCCCACCCAATGGCTGGGTGGGGAGTACCACTGTCCAGACAGCCCAAGTTTGCCCAGTCAAATGGGCCACACTTCCATTCATGATTCATTCAAGCCAATGGAATCCTGACTATCTGATAAGCCAAAATCCTTTCACCACATTCTGAAGCTTCACATAAACGTATCTGATAGAGCCAATCTGAAAGCTGTCACACTAAAAAGGGGTGCCAAATCCCTGATCATGCACTTCTTCTCACAACATTCATCTAGTTAGCTCAATCTCTTGTCAGTCCCCTCACCTTACTGACTTCCATAAATCTCTTCCTCACACTCATCCACCATATCCCTTCACCTTCTCCTTGGCCTACCTTGCCTCCTCCTTACGTCAAATTTGCTCAGATAGACCTTTTCACCACTCTATTGTTATCCATTCTCTCTACATAACCATACCATCTCAGGACACTCTCTTCAATTCTGGTGTCCACAGACTTCCTCACTCCACATCTTTCATGGATCACATTATTACGTATCCTATCCACTCTGTATTCCACATATATTCCTCAGCAGCCCCATCTCCACTGCTCTCATTCTTGACTTTACATTTTCATGCCACACCATAGTCTCATATCCATATGTTAAAGTTGGCACTAACACTCTTTCATGCAAGCTGCACACAGCTGCAACACTCAAGCCTCTGTTTCTTATCAAGGCCTTTATAGCACCAGCTAAAGCAAAAGTCCTGTAATTTGAATGGCAGGGGACTGAGGGTCTTTCAGACTATTGTTTTTTTCGGACTATTGGGAGGGGCCTCTGAAAACATAAGAAATATGTACATGATCATTAAAGAAACAGTTAAAATGACATGGGTTGTTGTTTTACTCACTAGAAATGCAAAGAAGTGTAGCTGAATGGTTGCAGGCAGGTACATCAAAGTCCAAGAGCAAGTCCAAGCCAGATAAATCCTTAGACAAAGCCCAGAAAAATTTGAAAAAAGCCCAGGAAAACCAGAAAAATTCCACCTTGAAACATTCGGAGTATTGGGATATTCGGAATACTGGTGGTCGGACTGGAGGACTCTTACTGAACTTTCCTTCCTTGTCTCACTCTACTTTCCTATTCTTTTGCACATTTTCCTCTCTTTTCTATCACTGTACCCAGGTATTTGAACACTCTTACCAATTCCAGTCGCTCTCCATTCACTGTAACATCAAACTGAGAGTCACCTTGTCTCTTGATTACCATCAAGTTACTCTTTTCTACATTTACTCTCAATGCACAATGCTCACAAACACCAGCAAAACTCTGCATTAGTCTACCAAGGTCTTGCCCAGTGACATGTAGAGGTGTATGGTATGTGGAAGGACTGCTGGGCCTTGATGGCAGGCTGTGGAGCCTGGACACACACACACACACACACACACACACACACACACACACACACACAAATTTGTTAATGGCAAATTGAAGCAAAGGGAAGGAATCACCAAACTGAAAGTAGAAGGAGAGGTCTACAAGGATGCAGTAATGCAAGCTGAAGTAATGAACAAATGTTTCCAATCGGTTTTCACTAAGGAAAGGGAGTTTGTGGAAGGAGAGGGAGTGATTAGAAATGTAGTGATAAAAGATATAGAAGTGGAAGTGCAGGAAGTGTATAAAGTACTGGGAGCTCAAGATGTAAGGAAGGCCCCAGGACCGGATGGAATCTTTAATTGGGTACTGAAGGAATGCAGAGAACAACTGGCGGATAAGATTCACAAATTAATTGTGTGCTCCTTGGAAGAGGGGAAAGTGCCTCGGGAATGGAAAAGGGCAAATGTGGTGCCAATCTATAAGGGAGGAAACAAGGAAGAACCCCTGAATTATAGACCAGTGTCCCTAACCAGCATGGTTGTGAAATTGTGTGAGAGAAGCCTGAAAGATAGATGGATAAAATATCTGGAAGAGATGAATATTTTGACTGAAAGTCAGTTTGGATTCAGAAGTGGAATGTCATGTGTTTCCAACTTGTTGAGCTTCTACTCAAGGACGATTGACGTGCTACAGGAGAGAGACGGTTGGGTGGATTGTGTGTACTTAGATCTGGAGAAGGCCTTCGAAAAAGTACCCCACAAGAGACAATTATGGAAATTAGAGCATATAGGAGGACTGAAGGGAAGCCTCCTGGAATGGATGAGAGACTTTTTGAGTGACAGACAAATGAGGACAGTAATAAAGGACAGGACATCTGGATGGAGGGAAGTAACAAGTGGTGTCCCACAGGGCTAGGTGTTGGCACCAGTAATGTTCTTGATTTATGTAAATGATATGGTAGATGGAGTGAACAGCTACGCAAGCCTGTTTGCTGATGATGCAAAGATCTTGAGAAAGGTAGAGGTTGAAGAGGACTGTAAAATGCTACAGGAGGATCTGGATAGGATATATGATTGGAGCCGGATGTGGGAAATGAAATTCAACGCAAAAAAATGTAAAATATTGGAAATGGGTAAAAGTACCAAGAGGCCATCACTGAACTATTTGATGGGTAATGAACCAATTAGAAAAGCGAGAGAAGAGAAAGATTTGGGAGTGCTGGTCCAGGATAGTTTGTCACCTGAAAAGCACATAAATAAGATAGTGAGAGAGACATATAAACTCTTGACCAATATAAGAGTGGCATTTCATTACATGGATGAGATGATGAAAAAATTGATAGTGGCCATGATCCGGCCCAGGTTAGAATATGCAGCAGTAGTGTGGTCCCCACACAAAAAGAAAGATATAACCAAGATTGAGAGAATACAAAGAACAGCAACCAAGATGGTCCCTAGTCTGGCAGATTTGCCATACAGAGAGAGGCTGGAAAGGCTGGATTTTCCCTCCTTAGAGGAAGGAGAAAGAGGGGTGACATGATTGCAGTGTTCAGGACCATGATAGGAGTAGATAAAATTGACAGAGGAAATCTGTTTGTGTGCGATGAGAGAGCAACAAGAGGACACGGACTGAAACTAAAGAAGCCAAGCTGCTCGAAGGACATCAAGAAATATAGTTTTCCGTATAGATGTATAGACCTGTGGAATAGCCTGGACAAAGAGATCGTCCAGTCTAAAAAGCTTAAATGAGTTTAAGGCAAAATTTGACATTGAGAAACAGAGACGGGACCCCACGAGCGTAGCTCATTTCCTGTATATCACAATTAGGTAAATACAATTAGGTAAATACACACACACACACACACACACACACACACACAC
>JAGKTI010029982.1:0-12515 GCA_018397915.1 Birgus latro
GTGTGTGTGTGTGTGTGTGTGTGTGTGTGTGCGTGTGTGTGTGCGTGCAAGCAGAATAACAGAGGCCAAAACTGAGTACTTGAAAAATTCGTCCCTCTCAATAATGGTTAAACGAAAGGGATGCAAAAATAGGGGTATTTTGAGATGTGCGATGTATTGCTTAATGAAGGTGGTAAGCGTGAGTCAGAATAATTCAGATTAGTTAAGGCCGATTGTTGCAGAGCTGACGAGTTGTACACGCGAGAGACTATTAACAATTTTTTGTGCACACGAGAGATTGATAAAATTTTCACTACTCTTGAGTACTTGGGTAGATTGAGTAGATTTATTCCAGATATATTTATTCGTTTGAGAGAAGTGCTATTAAGTCAAAGACCAAACCCACTCGCTTAAGCCCCTCATTGTCTTAACGGCATCTTAATATTTTACTCAAGTTAGCACCAAATAGAAACTTGGATGTGTAATACTAGATCTCACGTACAGGAGGATTTTATTATTTTTTAAATGGAAGAATTACAGCCAATATAATTTTAAATGTATGTAAATGTTTTTGTCTCTGTTTTTGCCTGAGGAGAATCAGAGTCGAGAGGAAACTTGCATTTTCAAAACAAACACAATTTCAGTATGTTGGCATAATATTCCGAACACTTTACAGCAATGTGAAATCGACTTTTTTTCTTTCTTTCAAACAGTCACTGTAGCTACTTATCGGGCAGTGACAGTAGTGGTGATAGAGGTGATGGTGGTACTGATAAAAGTGATAGGTGAGTGGTGGGAAGAGGGGCGGATTGGGAAGGGGTAGGAGGCGGAGGGAGGGCTGAAGTAAAGGAGATGAGGGAGGAGGTGGGGAGGAGTCAGGGAGGTTGATTTGAGCAGCAAAACCTTCCAGTCCAACCCTCCCTCCCTCCATCCCTCTCTCTCTTCTCTCCCTCCGCCCCTCTCTCTCCATCCCACCTGCTCCCACAACCGCCCCACACCAACCCCACATCCAGACCCACACATCCCCACGCGCATAGCAACCCCAGGAGCCTTATCAAAGCAGCAATTTCGATTTTTAATTTCAAAATGAGGACAGACGGACGGAGGGGCAAGCAGATGTGGCGGGGTAGCTGAACGGGGCGACCATATACGGGCAAACTGTGACTCACTCTGTCCTTGGCTAATGCGGTGAGAGTATTTATTTTATTTTTTTTTATTATAATACCTAGCGTTTCCCCCCACACCTCTCCTCCTCTCCTCTTCCGTGGCCTTATTAAATTATATGCAGTAATACAGTCTGGGTCTAACTCAAGTATTGCCTTTTTCCGATTTGGTGATAGATGCTTGGATAGGTATGTGCCACGCACTTTTTTTTTCTTTTGTGAAGGAAACTTTTATTATTTAATTTCGTGAATGTGAAGGAAGTTTTTTTTGTGTGTGGATATGAATGAAGTTAGTTTTTTTTTCTTGTTTTATGCCATAACACTGGATCCAGCTTAAATATTACTTCTTCTTTTTTCGATTTGATGATAAATGGGTGGATAAATGTTTGCAGCGCCCTTTTACGGGGATTTGAAGGAACTGGGTCTTTTAGAATCCGAAATACTCCCTTTCTCTGCCATATTTAATTATACATCGTAATACACTCAGGATCTAACTTCCATTTTGCCTTTTATGATTTGGTGACAGGTTGTTTGGGTAGGTGTTTGCAACGCCTCTTTCTTTTTCGTGAATGTGAAGGGAATGAGCTTTTTTGTTTAATGATGGCTATTTTTATGTTTTTGCCTTTTTTATGGATGCGAAAGTAATGGTAGCTTTTCTTTTTTATTCTGTAATATTGCCTCTTCTGCTAGTGCCTTTGAAATTATCATCATTATTATTATTATTATTTCATTCTTCCTCTTCTTCTTCTTTGCTGTTTTAGGTTCTGTAATATTTCATTTTCTTTTCTCGCGTCTTTGGTGGATGTGGTCGCAGTGGCTTTAGATTCAGAAATTTCCATTTTCCTTTTCCTGCTTTTTTTTTTTTTTTGTGACAACGAGGGAAGTTGGTTTGTTGATTAAACTGTGTAATAGTTTTCTGCCCTCTGTTCCTGTCTCTTTTAAAGGTGGATGGGCAGGTAGTGATGGTATGTGTCCTTACATAATTGTGCTAATTGTATCTTTACAGGAATGAGTCAAGCTCGTACTTTCCTTTGTATTATGAATAGTTTTGGAATACACTATTTCATTCGGTATTGCATTCACACTGATAAATTGCCCTATTTGGGAAACTGAATTTCCTCACGTCTTTATCGCCTCTTTTTATGCATTTTTTTTGCAGTGTTCTCTTGCTGATGCCATAGGTTAAAATATTCATTCATGTATACGAGTATATTTTCTCTTTCCTTGAGATGTATTTATATAGCATAATCATGCCTCCCCTTTTCTTTCTCTCCTGTGGTGTTTATAGATTCAGTTTTTCTAGTCTTTCTTCGTAGCTTAGATCCCTCAAGCTTGATACCCATCTTGTAGCTGCTCTTTGTACTTTCCAAACTAATCTATGTGTTTTTTGAGAAAAGGATTCCAGACTACTGATGCATACTTCAGGATTGGTCTGATGAATGATGGTCTTATCTTTCTCAGGATGTCTTCATTTATATATGTGATTGCTCTTCTCATATATTGGCAAGCAGTGTACTGTATACATGTTCCCGTACTGTACATTTTCACTGATGCAGTCAGCCGGAGATAGTATGTGACTGATAATCACTCCTAGGTCCTTCTCCCTTTCTTATATGTATAGGGTTGAACTTCCTAACTTATAATCCCGATGTTTTTTTATTTCACTTTTACCAAACTTAATTACATGACACTCGTCCACGTTAAATCCCATTTCCCATTTAGTGCTCCATTCATGAAGTTTATTTAATTCTTCTTGTAGTTCTCTGATAGAATCTGTATTAGTAATTTTCCTTTGTATTTTTGCATCATCAGCAAACATACTTAGATAGTTTCCACTTCCAGTGTTACTGTCTGTGTCATTTATACATAATGAAAACATTATTGGTGCCTGCACTTATCCCTGTGGAACTCCTAGTTTCGCCTTAATATTGTTCTCATTTCCCTTTATGAGAATTCCCTGCATGCAATCGTACAGGTTGCCTTGGATACCTCCTTGATGGTATAGTATCCATAAAAGTCTTTGGTGCAGTACTCTGTCAAATGCTTTCTTGAAGTCTACATAGATACTGTCCACCCATCCTTCTCTTTTCTGTAATGATTCTGTAACTCTGTCATAGCAGTTAGCGTAATAGGTTAGTAACACATGATTTTCCCATTCTAAAACCAAACTGACATTCTGTTATCATACTGTGTTCTTCTAGATGGTTTACCAAAGCTTTTCTTATCAGCTTTTTTAGTATCTTATTTATATCACAGGTCATTGATACTGGTCGGTAGATGAGTGGATTCTGTCAATTCCCCTTCTTGAATAGGGAAACAATGTTTGCTTTCTTCCAAATATCAGGTAGTTTACCTTGACCTAAGGATTCTTTGAATATTAAATATCTGTCTATCTATCTATATACCTAGGCTGCTTCCCCCAAGAAAAGGGAGGTAGCCGAGACAGGTCAACACACTACCAATTAACTCATCCACTCATACACATTCATTCGCATCTTAGCCCTAAAGGGGAGAAGGGACAGATCCTCACCGTACCACACCGCACGAGGGTCAACTACGCAGTGCAGTCAGTGACATCCGCAGCAGGGCCCGACAGCAAAGCTGGTTTACCCCTGCCGCATCATAATGGATCCAGCCCCTTACCTACACCTGACCTGATCAGCTGATCAGACAAAATGCAGGAGAATATCCCCTCAGGGCTGCGTCATCATTTATTCATTCACAATTTCTCTCCATTCATTTCTATCACGCACAGCCACTCTTCCTTGTTCAACAGACAACCCTCTCGCATCCAATGCTCTCTTCACACTGTCCATCCATCCTATTCGTGGTCTTCCTCTCAGCCTTACACCTCTCACATCCGATCTAGTTATTTTTTTCACCAATCGCTCATTATCCATTCTCTCCATATGCCCAAACCATCGCAACACCCTCTGTTCAACTCGATCAGCCATCTCCCGAACAATTCCAGTTCTCCTTTGCACTTCTTCATTTCTCACTCGATCCATACGCGTCACTCCACACATACTCCTCAGACACCTCATCTCCATTACATTCAGACTTTTCCTCTCTGCTACACCCATATTCCATGTTTCAGCTCCATATAATGCAGTCGGTACCACAACACATACAGCCTTCTCTTTACATCCATTCTGAGTGAACGACATCCAAACACTTTTTTCATTCCTCCCAGCACCTTTCCAACTTCATTCATTCTAAACTTCACTTCTGCATCTATTCTTCCATCCGCAGCAACATGTGACCCTAAATACTTAAAACACTCGACCTCCTCAAGCAACTCACCATTCAAAACTATATTCATCCTCCTACCATCTATCAACCTTGTACACTTCATCACTTTACTCTTATTCACATTTATTTTCAGTTTCCTCCTTTCACACACCCTTCCAAACTCCTCTACCAACTGTCTCAATCTCTCCTCTGAATCAGCCACCAGTGCAGTATCATCCGCAAACAGCAGCTGCTTCAGATTCCACTCTCTACCATCATTCACCAGACTCAGTCCTCCACCTAACACTTTTGCATTCACCTCCCTTACAACACCATCCATATAAACATTAAACAACCAAGGCGACATCACACATCCTTGCCGCAGCCCCACTCTCACGGGAAACCAATCACTCACAGCATTTCCCACTCTTACACACGCTCTGCTATTTACATAAAAACTTTTCACTCCTTTTAGTAACCTGCCATCAAGCCCATTCAATCTTAAAACATTCCACAAAGCCTCCCTATCAATTCTATCATATGCTTTCTCTAAATCCATGAATGCCCAAAACACATCCTTACCTTTCGCTAAATACTTTTCACACACCTGTCTCACAGCAAACACCTGATCCACACATCCCCTCCCTCTCCTAAAGCCACACTGCTCATCACCAATCACTCCCTCTGTACCCTCTCTAACTCTCTTAATTAACACTCTACCATACACCTTACCTACCACACTCAACAGACTTATACCTCTAAAGCTATACATTCATACTTATTACCCTTACCTTTATACAATGGGACCACACAAGCACTTGCCCAGTCAATTGGCACCATTCCTTGCACAAAGCACACATTCAACAATCTTACTAACCAGTCAACGATAGTCGCTCCACCACATTTCAGGCATTCCACAGCACACCCATCCATACCTGCAGCTTTCCCTGTTTTCATCTGCTTTACTGTCTATAATGGTCTGTTTAACTCTTCTGCACATTCATGTAGCACCCGACCAGAAATTTCGTCAGGACCATATGCTTTTCCTTTGTCTGATTTACTTAACTCTTCCCGTACTTCTTTTTCTGTTATTTGTATATCTGTTAATGTGTGTGTGTGTGTGTGTGTGTGTGTGTGTGTGTGTGTGTGTTTATTTATTGGATTTAGGAATATTGCCATCTTCTCTGCTGGATGTAATGGAAATTACTGTACTAATTGTTCGAACCTCTTTTATTAAATGTGAATCATGTTTGTGCAGTGTTTTAATGTCAAGCTTTCTGTCTGTCTGTCTATATATCTGTCCATTTCTGTTGTCCTGTACGCCTAATAAGAAGCGAGAATTGACCTAATAAGTTCCCGTGAGAATAGTTCCGACCATGTTAAAGCAAATAGTTTATCTCCAGTTCTAACCAATTTTGGTGGAAGGGATCTCAGAACACCTATAATAAACCTTGCAAGGTTTGAGCACAGCAGGTTACCTATCAAGGTTACAAGTTAAACTCAAAATTGACCTTCCTTGTAACCTTGATCTTGATATTGTTCTGATAAATTTTCAGTTTTATTATGGGCAATCCAGTAACACCTCCACCAGACCAGGTTAAAATCGGATGAAAATTGTTCGTTACTGCCAGGCCGAAACTGTTCTCATGACCGCCGTGAGAATAGTTTCGGCCGTGCTAAAACGACCCCCGCCCCCGCCCCTCAGACTTTGACCAATATTGGTGTAATTGTTAACGAACAGCGCATGACATTTCTAGGTTTATGATTAAATAGGCCAGACTTCAGTGTTACAGGGCAGACTCAAAGATGACCTTGCTTTGTGACCAAGATCAATTGCCAGTTGTTCTGAAAACTAGTCAGTTTCGTCATGGGATACCTTGCAACACATCCACCAAATTTAGTTAAAAGCGAATCAGAACTGTTCGTTTTCCCATGGCTGGAACTATGCTCATGGCCTTCATGAGAATAGTTCCGGCCATGCTTTTCTCCGATTTTAACCACATTTCCTGGTGTTAACGGACGACATATGTTGAAACTTACTTGGTTTGAGTACAGTAGGTCAACGAACGTTGTTCCAATGCAAACGCAAAGTTGACCTCACGTTGTAACATTGATCTGTATTTTTTTTTTCAGTCAAAACTAGTAAGTTAAGTTGTACGCCACCTAATGTTCGAAATAGGCCAATGTTTTTTGGAGGTCATCACTTTGGGCAGTGGCGGCCCAGAGGATGGGGGGAGGGAGGGAGGCTGGCTACTGTAAATCTCCGGTAAATATTTTGGAACCCTGAATCCTCAGCAGTAAAGAATATTATTCCAAAATTTCTTGCAAATGGGCTGAAAAAATACGTTAGTAAAGTGGGAATTTTCACGTGCTTCCATAACATAAAATAAAATTAAGCTAGGGTGCTAAAAATCATCATGTGAAAGCTTTGAGCCAGTTTACGAACTTAGTTGCGACTTTTTTTTTTTTTTCCATTGTGATGAACAAAGTTAATTGGTTGCAAGTAAACTTCTGTGTCTCCTTGTCTTTTAGATAATAAAGGTAACGTCTTGATTCGCTTTCGGAGTAATCATATATGAATATAAATATACCCCTGATAATAATTATGAACACATTATTTGAGAGGGTCTTTTTGTGTCCCAAGGTGGGTTCTCCTTCATTGTATAGGTCACCACTGTAGGTTAGGTTAGGCTAGATTAGATTAGATTATGTTAGGATAGGTTAGATTAGGCTAGGTTTGGTAAGGTTAGATTTGGTTTGTTACAGGGGGCCAGACTCTCCTAACCCCCCACATTTCGACCACTGATGATTAGCCCTAGTTACAGACATACATAGATAATAAATGTTCCATAATTCTTTTCCTGTCCATATCTCTTGCAGTGTGTAATGATGGTTTGTTCTCCATATTCTTTTCTGTACATGCCTGTTTACCGGGGAAATGACCAGTTGAGCAAACATGTCGGCATAAGAGAGTGTCTTCGGGTTTTCATTTTATTTTTTATTTATTTATTTTTTTTAATTTGACATGCCGTTTCCTTTTTTATGAGGCGTCCACGGGATCAGCATATTAGTGTCAACATAATCGTAATGTATGTGGCCTAAGTTCACAAAGTTTATGGGAATTGTGATAAACTTCTCTGGGTAAAAGCGAAATCTGGTTTGAAGTTTATGACGAGTTGAAGCATTGTTGTTGTTACACATGATTGGTGTGGTTGGTTTTGTTGCTGTGGTTGCTATTGTTATTATAGTTTTTTTTATGATGATGCTCTTAAGAGTATCACCCGCGTGCGTAGTACAAGGGTGTTTTATATACCGTATATTATATTCTCTCTCTCTGGTGTGTGTGTGTGTGTGTGTGTGTGTGTGAACAGTATTATTCAAATATTTTTGATCCAGTGCCGAATTGAAGCAGACTTGGTGGAAGGGCTGAAGGTCAGGCAAGAGTGAAGTATTTTGATTTTGAGAATAATAGCTCAAAGGTTAACAGGACAAGGTCAGCTTAGATAGTTTTGATTCTGCATGAATTAAACTTAGTGAATGTGTTGAGGATCAGGCAACTATAATGAGAACAAGTTGTTTAAGGTCAAGGTCACAGATCAACCTCAAAATCGGCCGTTTTACCAATCGGAGGGATGGGTATTGCACTGAATGCACCTTCTTTTTGTTGTTGTTATTGTTAGTGTTTAACGCAAAGAACATAATGAAGATATCTAAAACGGCCATGGTAACGTTAGGTGTTCTTGGATTTCTTCCATGATTTGAGCACAGATAAATACATGTTTCACGGCCTCATCCTGCACAACTGACACTCGGTGCTTGGCGTGAATGGAATATTTTTATTTTTGGATTCGTTAAATACTAGCCTCCAACATCGACAAATAGTGCAGCTTTTATGTAGTTTTTGTCTATGAGCGTTTTCTTTGATGAAATCCTTGTTAATTCTTCAGTGGCTTGAGTGTATACAAAAGCTGAATATTTCAGTATAAATTTGGGGTGAGCAAAGCATGGGAATTTTTTCAGGAATTGTGAAAAAAATAGTATCTTAGTGAAATACAGAGACAAACATATACATTCCCCATGGTAAGCATTAAATATTTCAGTCAATCAAGTTACAGTTTTTCGCAGGGGCAATGACGGGTAAATTTTTATAAGACTTCACATATCGGTTAATACGACAACAGCTGACTGAGCTGACCCAATAATTGGAACGAGAGGTTTGTAAACATGGCAGACGAGGCTGCGAGGCGGCGTGAACTACGGAGAAGGAAGATTTTGGAGAATGCCGAGGAGAGGAAAAGGAAAATATTTGGCGCCACGAGCCCCACAAACGGCCTGACCAGCACCAATGGACCTCAAAGTAGGGAATTCCGCTGATGACTCCTGAGACAGTTGGGGCGAACATTGACTTCCTCTTGCTTACTGCTCTTGTCCTTTATTATGCTGGAAAGTCCTGTAAGGTGACCTGACAGCTGTTATTTATGTAGAAACCAGAACTGTATGGTAGCAAACATGAACTCGGATGCAGTTTTTAGAATAAGCAATGTGCGAAGTATTTGTATGAATATATCCAAAGTTTTTTTTTTTTTTTTTTTTTAACCATGGTGAAAATGCTAAATTTCATAACCTCCAGTAGATTTATTTGATAACTGTTTCTAGTAAAATCACATTTTGAATTATAGTAATAAAAGAATGTTTACATTTTTTCTTAGTTTTTGTTTATAGTATGCAGCATTTATATAATTTATGTGTCAACATTCATTCCCATTAAGAATGCATGTCACAGAGTCTGTGGTGAACAGGTTACACTTGTAATAGTCTCAGGCTGCTGTAGGTGTGTTCTAGACCCATTGTTGGCAACCATAATAAATCATTAACTTTATGGGTGAAAATACAGGAGAGCTCCCATGCACATAAATTATAGTAATAATAGAATGCTTACATTTTTTCTAAGTTTTTGTTGATAGTATGCAGCATTTCTTCCATAATTTGTGTCAACATTCATTCCCTTTAGGAATGCATGCCACAGAGTTTGTGGCAAACAGGTTACACTTGTAATAGTCACAGTGGCAGATCTAAAAAGTTACAGAAATGCATAATTTTGAAGATATCAAATACAACCTAATCAGTTTTACATACAAACCTTGGCAAATGGCAGCTGGCCATGTTGAGCTTTCAGGTTTGATGCAGCTACATAGTCAGTTCATCACTAATTGTTTTGTTGGTCAATTTTTGGTAATTCACATAACTCGATTTCGAAACAGAATTTTTTTTTTCCGGTTGGTTTCAGTGTGATTTGAATGACTTTGTGCCTATTTTTTATGGAAATTACTCGTTTTGGAGATCAGGCCTACCCAAGACAAAATATACCTATTTTTGGATAGTTTAGGAAGTTTCCAGGTTGCCCACGGCAGTATATACTGACGATACGATCTCTTTGACTAGTCGCGTTGTTTACCATCCATCGCCTCAACTGGACGTGTCAGTGTATCTCGTCAAAGCAGTGGGAAACTTAATGATTTAACCAAAGCTAATGTGATCCAGCCTAACCTCACTTGCATTTGACAGTGAGCTTTCAAATGTAAAAAATGCACGTTAGGAATATTAAATATGGCTGCTTACTGGCAGATGTCGGTGGAGATCTGAGGTACTGTAATTAAATACAGGATTTTCACGTTAAATATACATTTCCAGAAACAAGTCTATAGTGGAATAGATATGTGGTTTATAATGTGGTTGTGTCAGATTTCATGGATTGTGTGATGTGAATTACCGAAAATTGACCGCTTTGTTCCTACTAACCTAATTTAATCTAACCTAACCTAACTAAACTTAATTTAACCTAATGACACCAACTGGCACGATTTAGGACAATAGGGTTTCGAGTTTGAATCATCTTATTGCCTTCTGCATGACGTCAGTGTCAGTGTCAGTAAACCTAACTTGATGCTCTAACACAAATATTAGTTCTGGAGAATTTTGGTAACCTAGCTTAAATGAAATACAGAGATATGAAAGTTAATCTCCATCTTGAAATTTTCACTGGATAACTCTGGCAGTTTCTCCATTTTATACACTTACTTTAGAATATTTTTAAAATATAATTTTTGATACACTGCACACTGCTCTGTGGATTGAATTAAGGGCATATTTATTTCATTAATTAATTATTTTTTGTTAATGAAATGCACCGGTCCTGTCAATACTGCTTGAAATATAATGTAGAACTGTTTGTAAGGATTATTGAAGGGGGGGAGAAAATCTTTTTGTATCCATGCCAATAGTATTGAAGATATGAGTATTGTAGTGAATAATTTTTCTTGTGTTGTATCATAATACCATACAGGTGTGGTGCAAGAGAAGCCATGAGAAAGGGTGTTGAAAATATTAGTTGGGTGAGCAAGTCCTAAACCAAGATTTGTTTTGGTGGATGGCTTAAGATTTCTGTGGGTTTGTGCAGTATCTTAGGTTTTATATATACAGTAGGCGCGGAAATACAGAGATATGAAAGTTACCCCCCCTGGGGGTAGGGGGTTTTCAAGAATTCTCCCCCAGTATCCCTGCTTGTCATAAGAGGCGACTAAAAGGGTTGGTGGTGGGTTAGTGCCCCACCCCGTAAAAACAACTAACTAAAAATACGAACAGCAAGCCTCGGACCAGGACTGACCAAAAGTTGACGACAAAGGAACGGACAAAGGACGAGATAAAGATTGCGACCTGGAATGTGAGGGGTATGAATGATGAGATGAAAGAGAGAGAGATTGTACAGGTGCTTGAGAGTGCGAAAGTGGATATATGTGGAATAACTGAAACTAAATGGCGAGGTGAGAGTGTGAGAGAATGGGAATATGAGTGGGGTATATGCGCAGGAGTGGGTGAGAATGAGAGGGTGAAAGAGGGAGTGTGTATTGTTGTGAGCAACAGGTGGAAGGAGAATGTAAGAGAGTATGGATCAGTTGGGTCAAGGATTGTGTGGGTAAGAGTGAAAGTTGGACTACAAATGTGGGCAATTGTGTGCGTGTATGCGCCAACGCAAGATCGTGTAAGTAGAGTGAGAGAAGAGTTTTGGACAAATGTGGAAAAAAAAAAAAAAAAGATGGATGGTTCAGGTGTTAGGGTGGATGGATGAAGTTTTGGGATGGGTGGATCAGGTCTTGGAGTGGATGGAGTGGGTGGTGAGTGGGGTGTGCCTGCAGAGATGAATGAGAATGGCAGTGCTTTAGTGGACATTTGTGCTGGGAGGGGGTTGGTGGTAGTTAATACCCTCTTCAGGCACAAAATGATCCATAGGTATACATGGCGAGTGGTGAGAAGAGAAAAAAAAAAAATGAATGAACGGAAGGCAATGATTGACTATGTGTGTGTGGATGAAAGGATGAGAAGATGTATAATGGATGCAAGAGTATATAGAGGTTGGGGGAGTGGACTTTCTGACCACCACTTGGTGGTGGCCAGAATCAGAGTCCAAACAAGATGGAGGAAGAGAAGAAGGGAAAGACAGGAGGAAGTATGTGTTACAAGGAGGGTAGAAAAGTTACAAGAGGATGGAATAAAGGCTGAATATAGAAGGGAAGTGGAGGAGCGATTGGGTAAATATAGATTGGAGCAGATGGGGGACGTGGAGGGTGTGTGCAAGGTATTCACAGAAGAAATCTGTGCAGCATGTGAGGTGGTGTGTGGGGTGAAGAGAAGACGAAAGGGGGTTCAGGGAACAGCATGGTGGACTGAAGAGGTGAGAGAGGCTGTGGCACAAAAGAAGAAAGCATATAATGAGTGGATGAGGAACAGGGGCAACGAAGAAGCTGAGAGATGGACGAGAGAGTTATATGTAGTGAGGAGGAGAGAGGTGAAAAAAAAAAAAAGAGAGAGTAAGAAGAGAGTGGATGAGGAATTTGGAAGGAATTTGAGTGCAAAGTGGAGGGAATGTAAGAAAATGTTCTGGAAGGAGGTAAAGAGAGCTAGACAGGGTGCCAACGAAGTCAGTGGGGGTGTGAAAGATAAAAATGGTAGATTACTAGTGGAGAAGGGAGAAAAAGTAAACAGATGGAGAGAACACTTTAATGAACTGTTGAACATAGAGAATGAAAGTAATGCAAGTATAAGTGGCTGGGGAATGGCGGGGAGAAGGAGGGTTGTGAGAAGAGA
>JAGKTI010029984.1:0-12515 GCA_018397915.1 Birgus latro
CTCCATCTCATCCTTAACCTCCCCCTCCCTCTCCCACCTCACTCACATACACTCTCCTCGTTAGTCTCACTCTCCACCCTCTCCACATGGCTGAACCACCTCAGTGTATTTCTCCTACCTCTTCCTATCACATCCACAACACAACGCTCCATCACATCCTTATTTGTCAGCCTCTCTCTCTCCATGTGACTCCACATGCTCTTAAATAACTCTTTTCAACTGATCTCACCCTTGACTTATGTCCCTCCAATAAAGTCCAAGCTTCACTTCCATACGTTAGAGTTGGCATCACAATACTGTCATGCAGCGACTTCTTTACTCCCATGCTCACTTCCCTGTTTCTTATCACTGTTTTCAAAGTAACAGCAACCTTTCTTCCTTGTTGTACCCCTTCAAGCACCTCACCCTCCAAACTCCCATCCTTACTCATCACACTACATAAGTACTGAAATGCACTCACATTTTCCATTTCCTCATCATCCAACCTCACTGTACATCCAGTGACTTCTTTTCTCTCGAAGATCATAACTTAATTCTTCCCCATATTCACCTTTATATTCAGTTTCTTACACATACTTCCAAGCCTTGCAACTCCCCTTCGTCTTCACTTAATGCAGTATCATCTGCAAACAACAGTACTGAGAGTTTCCAAAAGCTGCCCCCTCTCATTAGGGTCGCTCCAATATACACTCCTCTACCTTGTATCTCTTTTATAATCCCATTCATGTACAGACTGAACAATCATGGAGACATGACATCCCTGTTTCAATCCACCATTCAAACAGAAAAATTCACTAAGTTCACTACTCACACGCACTGCAGCCTAAGCCCCCTCATACATGCTTCAGGGGTCAATTTGAAGCTGCTAATTGTCTATGATGGTGCTTGAAGCTTCAGAACTAGACTTCCTTGGGAGGTGTTGTATGCTGATGACTTGGTGTTTATTGCAGAGAATGAGAAGGTGGAAGAGTAAACATTTATGTAGTTGAGAGATGGAATCGAGTACCGGGGTTTGAAAGTAAATGTGCATTAAAAATAAATAAATAAGCAATATTTAAGGCTGGTGGTGGTACTGTTAAATGACTGTGGCCATGTGCAGTTTTCCACAAGAGTGTGGAAAATAACTCATATCTTGTGCTGTGTTTATGGTAATTAGGTGCCTAAGAGATAAAACTGTTAAAAGAGGGCTGATGATGTGTATGCAGTGGGCTGGGAAGAGCATGCAGAAGAAGGGGCTGGAAAAGGATTGACCTTGCGGAGTCTCACTCCAGTGTATGGAGGATTTATATTTGGGGGAAGTACTGGAGGTGGGGCTGTGGCTAGGGTAAGAATGGTTGGAGTAAGTTCAGGAAGCTGTTGCCTCTCCTGACCTTGAGCGGGCCCTCCCTCCTAGCTAATGATCCTTGTATACAGCATGCATTACGATCGTAACATGCTCTATGGTAGCGAGAACTGGGCAGTAAAGGAAAAGTATATTTGCAGGGTTCAAACGCACAGATATGATCACGATTCAGTGGAGATCAAGTGCATCCTTGAATGACAGACCAGTGGCGGGGGGGGGATTAAGACTGCGAATGAAGAGCGGAGAGGATGGATGAACCTTGACTATTTTAGTGTTGTGATGAGAAGCAGTACACAGATGGTTTGGGCATGTGGAGAGGATGGTGTACGACAACTGGGTGAAAAGGTCAAGAAGTGCAAAACGCTGAAGGGGTTACGAAAGGTAGACCGAAAAACACCTGGGACGAGGTCAGTGTGACAACAAGGGTAAGGGACTGAACAGGGAGGCTGCCAGAGCAACATTAAGAAAAGCTGCCATTAGGTAACCATGGCTAACACAAAGATGTTGATGCCCTTATAAATGAACATCTTAATGACTGAGGACAAAATACGCTACACTGGAGAACTTTCACATGATGGAATGTGAAAAACCAATAATATAAGGCCTGGAGGGGCTAAAAATCTTACAAGTGAGAAGTGCAAGTACCAGTGAGTAAACTGAAATTAAAAAGCAGCAGGACCACACAAATTACAGAAATATTATCCATGGAAGAGTTTGAGTTTGAAAAGCTAAGTGAAATTCTTCAACTTAGCGCAGAAGGACCAATATCCAACAATGCTAGTTTTGCGTCTGGCCAATGGAACACCATCTAAAAGACATTGTTCAGTGGTAAATGCACTAGTCCTCATTATGGAGGGTTTCAGTTGTATTCATCTTAATCAAAATCTGAATGAATTTATAAAGGGATTTGACATCTTATACTCTTTTCTTGAAAAAAAAAAAATAATGGACATGGGCTCTTGCGCTCAGCCAGGGAATTGTAAACTAAATATGGCAGTAGTGAAATACACCTAATGAACTATGAAAATCTATTTACCATCCTCCCAAAGTGCAGTGTGAATTGCACTGAACCATCAGTTTGAGCCACATTAAAATTATAATTAATAATGACAGCATGTACCAAAATCAGGCGAGAATTAAGCAAAGAATAATGATTTTGGAAACTAACGAGAAATACAATTTTCATAGAATTATCTCTAAAAGAACGAAAGAAAATCATTTGGGTGTTACTAATCATACCAAAACTTCTCACAAGGCAGACACAAGAACTTGTTAAATTGCTCAGTTTTATCTAGATGCAAAAGACATCTGCAATTCAGAACGTGCGTGGGAAGGAAACGGCAAGTTTAATAATGAAAACAATCTGTTCGAATATTTAAACAGAAGTGTTAAGGTTGTCGTTTCTCATCTGATATATTCAACAAGTACTATGAAAATATTTTGGTAGAACTGCAAGGCTGAAAAGAATATACCAGTGTACATTATGTAGATTACACAGTTCTGATTGCTGGGTCAAGAGGAACCACAAGAACTGCTGTAACAGGAAAATACGAGTAAAAGGAAACTACTGACCATTACCTGTAAAGAGAGCTAGTGTATGGTTGTAATAAACGAGTGCTTGTTCAAGATGTTTTATCAAATAAGTTTCATGATCTGGGTAATACTCGAATCCTTACAAAATGTTAAATGCAACACTGGGATCAAGCAGCAAATAGAAATGGCTGAAGATTCATTTCAAACAATGAGGAAGATACTCAAAATCCAAAAATAATCAATGGCCACAAAGAAGTGTTCGAGTGCGATCATATTTTGCTGTATGATACCGTTATGCCGACTGGATTTGGGTAGTGTTTCATATCCGGAGAGTGTTATGCTCTAGGATTATGTCAATGTTTACATCTGGAGATGTGAGAAACATTCTGGAGGTTTCAGCATGTCCTATTTTTCTTTCCATCTTACCTTAGGAATTAGGTCTTATTGTTTTTGTGCACTGTTAATTTACATGCATGACTGACACACAAAATGCTCTCCAAGGTCCTGGAATGTTCTGAACTGTACTGGTAGATGGAGTTAATGGAAAGGGGGGGGGGAGAGATTTAAAGTGACATCCTACGACCAAGGGGATCAGTTTTAGAGGAATGGGCAGCTTGACTGTGTGCCAGCGAGTTAGGTACCCAAGCGTGACAGACTGGAGTAAGTAGTGTGTGTGCTAAAGATCTGTTTTTCGTCAATGAACAGTCAGTGAATCGGTGACAGTGAGCCTGACAGTCACAGTAATCATGAAGGACGGAGTAGGAAATCACTGATTAGTAAGTGAACGGACTGTAAACCAGTGGTAATTAGTGTGAAGGTCAGAGTTAACATGAGAAAAGCCAGTGTTTTGCAACTGTACCTCAGAGGAACCTAGAAGGAATAAAACCCAGAAGTTTTCATCTGACTTTGGTTAACCGTCTGGCCTGTCTGTGCAGTTCCCGATGTATCAGCAAACCTCTAAGACGTCCTGGGAGATGGAGACGTGGAAACAGCTTACCAAAACGGCAGATATATCTCTGGATGATATACTTTCAGCAGTGAGAGCACAGCAAGAAGCTCAGTAACAAAAACATCTACTTGCAGTGTTGGCAGCAAATCAAGATGATCAAAAGAATTATAAAGAGCAAAAAAGTCCTAGCACACCACCACACAAAACTAGAGGAACTGGTAAGTGGGAACAGACAGGAGCTTCGCTAGCAAGGATGGAACCAGGACACTGGAGCAACAGTGAGAGGTGACTTATGACATACAGCAAGATAGAGAATAAGTGACTAGGTACGAAAAGTGAGAGAAGAGGATTCTTGTATAGTGTAGGAAAAATAGAGAAGTGAGGTACAGGAAGTGAGTAACGGCGTTAAAATTCTTGAACAATGTTTGGATGAGGATCAGCACACCCCTTAGGTACCAGTACATGTGCATGGAGGGGAATGTGGGATTGAACGAGTAGCATGCCCAGTGGTCGTAGATACACGATCAGAGAGGCAGCTGGAAGTGGTGGGTTACAGGCAGTTTCCCCGAGACTTTTCGGTGGCTGTAGGGAGTTTCAGGGCAATGAACTGAGCTTGGGGGACTGGATGGTGTCAGGATGCAGCAAGGAGGTAAGGAAGAGAACCCAACTCTGTGTGTGCTGAATGGGGACCCCTACACCTTGGGTTTGGACTGTCTGGTGTCCCACTGCTGCCTGCTTGACTTTCTATGAAAATGCGGCTAAGAGGAAAGAGTGGTCCATGGAGGGTCGTGGAGCATGGAAGTTTACTAGTGATGACCACACGGACTACATTTATCCTAACTGTATCAGAGATGCTCCTGCTGCCCTGCAAGATCTACGACATGCTGCACTCTGCCCTGGGACTGGTGGAGTATAGAAGCCGTGGCATGATATGAGAGGGAGTGATGGTGGGTTGACCCTTATGCAGAAGTACCCATTGTCAAAGCCAACTTTTCACTTCGTCCTAGGAAGACACATTAGGCACAGTTGTGGGGATGTGCCAAGAAGTCGCTCAGGATCTACCGAGCATTGAATGCTTGAGGATTACAGCTAAGCCCCAGGAAGAATTACCGGACCACTTGTGGAATCTGTCTGCCAGGAGTGCCCAATGTCTGGTGAGGCCACAAATGGAGCAGTTGGAGGAGCTCTTTATGAGGCATGCCGATGTACTTTCCACGGACCTCGATCTGGGAAGTTCACTTAGAGTGGAGCTGAGGACCTGCTGGACACCAGAAATGAAATAAGGGCCCAGGAGAACGACCGAGTTTACAGCACAGGCGATCCAATTCTTCATGCCGTGGGACGTAAACAGCAGAGGCGACGGCAACGGCCCATTAGTCTGAAAGTCTATGCTGTATATACTTCTATATAGGTAAGATTGAGTGGCTGTGTCAGGGATGACATTTTTGATGGAGGGGCAGTTTTATGCCAGCCGGATTAAGGTAGTGTTATGTATCTGGTTATGTGAAGAACATCCTAGAAATTAAGTTATCCCGTAAGATTAGGCCAACATTTTCTTCTGAAGATTTGAGGAACATTCTTGAGATTTGTGGATGTCTGATTTTTCTATCTTACCTTAGGAATTTGTTCTTATTGTGCATTGTTCATTTACATGCATTACTGCATCAGATGGGAGTTCTCTACTAGGCTGTGAGTGTTCTGGGCTTGCACTGGTGGTAGATTACTAAGGGCCATTCCGCATCAGAAACATGAATTTTAGCCAGAAAAGAGCAAAGTGTGTACACGGTAGTTCAGTTTTTCATCTGCAAACAGTCAATGGCTTAAGGACAGTGATACAGGGGGTTTGTGACAGTTCAGGTGAGCCAGAATTTATCAGTGAACGACGAAATAGTCACAGTCAGTGCGTTAGTCAGACAGTGAACGAGGAGTGATAAGTGAAAGACAGTTAACAAGAGAGATTTCTGTCTTTTGCAACTGTGCCTCGGCTGTACCTAGAAGGATTAAAACCCATAAGTGTTCATCTGCCTTTGATTAACCACCAGGCCTGTCTGTGTCGTTCGCAGCATATTAAATAAACCTAGTTTAATAATATTTAATGTTGGAAGATATCAAATGGATAAAAATACAGCAGCCGAAATGTGGTTCTACGCACAAATGATTAGAAATGCATGTGACAAATTACGAAATTTTAAGAGGAGCAGACACGGGGTAAGTTTAATGATAATCATAAGACTGTGGAAGTTTGGGGAACATAAGCAGTGACGCTGAATGGGCACAAAAAACAAGAGCAGAGGGAGAAAGTACAATATATCGTGTAGGCTTGAGTGGATGACGGACAACTTCCGCAAAGAACATAGGCAAAGGAATTGAAGCTGTTGAGAAATACATATAAAGCAGTGGAAAACCATGTCTAACTTCTGAAAAGATACTGCACAAGGTTCAAAATGCAAGGGGGAGGGGGATCTTCAAATAAAGTACAACAAAGACCCATGCTAAGACAATATGCAAGTGGGACACCATGGTCAAAAGACCCCCTCAAATAAGATGCATTCATTTTTAAGAGGGAAGTACTTGTTTTACGTTCATGATCAAACAGTAATTAAAATATAATGTGCCCAAACTTACATTTTTAGGCATCCTAGCTCCATTCATTCCTCATTTAGGCATCCTATCACTCCAGTGTGGCCTATGGACCCTCCAAAGAAACTTCTGTTGTGGCACTTTGGAGCTGCTGATTGGGAGACCCTCAGGCAGTACTACTTTGGTTTTTCCTGGGATTATTATTGCTTCCATGGCCGACAGCCATCTGAGTACGCCTTGGTCATAACGGAGCACACATTCCTTTCTCATATCCTTTGACTAATGAAAAAAAAAAGATTAATCACGGCTATTCTAATGCTGTCCACAACAAGAAAGCCTACAAAAGGTACCAGAGCCAACCAACCCTTGAATCCCATCTTATGTTTCTGCCTGGAATTGTGCTGTGTTCTTCGCTAAAAATAATTTCACCCGTACTAAAGGCTCTGAACGCTCCTTCTAGCACCTCGTCAAAAACCTTTCTAACAATTTTACCTCATCATCCTTTCCTCCTCTTTTCCACTCTGATGGCTCTTTAGCTATTTTTTTCTACTGATAAAACAGAACTCTTCTCTCAGACTTTCTCCTCCAATTCCTCCTTAGACGATTCTGGTGCTGTCCCTCCATCTCTTTCTCTCCCCCCCCCCCTGACTTCCTCATGGATGATATTAAAATTTCTTCAATTGATGTATTTTCTGCCACCACTGGCCTCAGTACTAACAAGGCTTATGGGCCTGATGGGGTCCCTCCTGCTGTTCTCAAGAACTGTGGCTTACACCCTGCCTTTGTCTATCAGCTTGCACCTTTCCTTCTTGCTGGAAATCTGCTCTCATTCACCCAGTAACAAAGAAGGGTGACCATTTCCAGCCCTCTAACTATCGCCCAATTGCTTTAACATCCTGTATTTTAAAAGTTTTTAGAGTCTTTAAAAAAAAGAATTAAAGCATCTTTCTTGTCACAACCTTCTTTCTGAAGGGACGCTCCACTGGTGATCTCAACTACCTTTCAGACTCCTGGTCATCCTCCTTTCGGGACTATGGCGAAAGATTTGCCATTGCACTTGACTCTCAAAGGCTTTCGATCGAGTCTGGATTAAGTCAAATTTCCAAACTACCCTCTTACAATTTCTATCCCTATCTGTGCCTTCATTTCTAGTTTCCTCTATGGACATTCTATAGCTGCTGTTGTAGACGGCTACCGTTCTTCTAGACTCTAGAGGTATGAATAGTGGTGTTCCTCAGGGCTCTGTCCTATCTCCAACTACCTAAGCTCTGCATCTAACCCTATCCACTCCTACACTGAAGACTCCACTCTTCACCTTTCCATTCACTTCCCACAGCGTCCATCTCAGTAGTTATTTCAACAAACAAGGGATGAGGCTATGGCACACCTAGTGTCCGATTTGGCTTATATCTCTGATTAGCGTAAAAATAACCTTGTTTATAATGCATCCAGAACTCAGTTCTTACATCTATCATCCCATCAAAATCTTCCACAAGAGTACCCAATAATTTTTAACAGCCAGCCAGCTCAATCCTGCATCATCTTTAAATATACTTAGGGTTTCATTCTCACCAGATTTATCTTGTAAAGAACACCTCTCTCGTAAAATCTGCTTCCAAGAGACTGGGTGTGCTAAGCCAACTCCGTACCTTCATTTCCCCTCCACAGCTGTTGACTTTACACACGGGTTTTATTTGCCCCTGTGTAGAGTACAACTCCTGTGTGGAGAGGCTCCCTACAGTAGCACAGCTCTTCTCAACCGGGTGGCGTCAAAGGCTTTTCGTCTCTAACTCTCCTCCTCCTACTGGCTCCCTTCAACCTCTGTTTCTTCGCCGCACTGTTGCATCTTTATCTCTCTTCTATCCATACATCATTGGTCACTGCTCCTCTGAACTGTCTGCTTGTATCCCTCCATTACGGCGGGCACGTAGCACCCGTCTAGCAACAAACTCTCATCTCTTTTCTGTCCAACTCTTTAATGCAAAATTTAACCGCAACTCCCAGTCAGTCCTTCATGTATGCAACAGGTCAACTCCTACTGCCTACGATCCAGTCTTTCAAACGCAGTGTATCCAAACATCTCGAAATGAATGGATCTTGAATTTGGCTCTCTGTTGTCTTGTTTTTTTTTTCTTGGAGGAAGCAGTTTGCAGGCCACTGGCCTTTGGCTCCTTCCTTTCATATAAAAAAAAATTGATAGCGTATTACATTCTAGAAACGTCTGACTTATGCAGACTTACTTATTAATCACATAGGGAAAAGATTTAACTGGAGGTATAAAATGTGGTACAAAGATTTGAGAGCAAATGCGGATAAAACAAAAGTGACTATCTAAGGCTGGTGGTGGTACTGTCAAAGCAGTAGGAAGAGTGGCCACGTGCAGTTTGCCACAAGGATGTGGAGAGCAACTCCATCTTATGCAGTATTTGTGATATGTGGGTGCCTAAGAGATGTCGTGGTATTAGAGGTAGACTGCGAAATAATGCCGATTTCGTGGTCTGGTGTGTCGGGGAATGCATTTAGAGACTGTCAGACGTGAAAGGATTTATCTTGCTGGAGTGTCTTGATTGTGGAAGTTTTGTTATTTGGGGAACATTTTATATGCTGGAGGTGGGGCTAGGGAAGGAGTGACGAAGAAGTTCTAGGAGCTGTTGCCTCTCTTGACATATTGCTCTCCACTCCGTGTTAAGGATCTTCGTATACGGCATGTGTTGCAAGTGTAATGCTGTATGGTTACGAGATCCGGGCAGTAAAGGAAGTGGATACTCGCAGGTTCAAACGTACAGTTGTGACTGATTACATGGCTGTGTAGTGCGTCCTTCACTCAGAGCTGAGAAGAAAACTGGGATGTTGGTGTTGCAATGAGGAGGGATACACAGATAGTCTGGACGTGTGAGGAGGAGGATGACAACTGGGTGTAGAAAGTGAGAACTGTGAAAGTTGATGATAGGGCTGCGAAAGGCAGACCGAAAATGACCTGGGACGAGATCAGAGTGTGACCTCAGGGATAAGGGACGATAAGGACGCTGCCAGAGATCAAGCAGCGTGTACAGCCACCACAGGGTGACCAAGGCCGATGCATACATGCATGTTGGAGTCTTTATAAACAATACGAACGACACCATCGATGATTATGATGCCTGGGGTGCCTAGGATTGCAACTGATGAGTTCAGAGGTATTGGCGTTGTGATAAGGTAGAGCAGAGAGATGGTTTGGTCATGTTGACAGCATGGAGGATGACAACTGGGTGCAGAAGTTACGTGTGAACGTTGGGGATGAGATTGCGAAAGACACCGAAAAAGACCTGGGAGGTGGTCAGAGTGTGACCACAGGGATAAGAAACTAAATAGGTAGCCTTCCAGAGACCAAGGAACATCGACAGACGCCATTAGGAGATCAAGGCCAATGCATGCAAGCATGGAACCTTTATAAACAAAACGATACACGTAACATGCGAAAAGCAACCAGATGAAACAAATTTACAGAAACTCGCATGATGTGGTACAGCTTAATTTAACTTTTACATATAAATACAACAGACAACTAGCTCAAGATACTCTTTTGCCTTCGGAGACAACTTTGACACGGCAGGCTGGGCTTTGTGAGTAATATGCTAGTCTTTCTTTGCACAAATTATATTTTTGTACTTGAAACTAAAGTTAAATGTACTACATTTTCTTTAACTTGGCCTAAAATTGACATTCCTCTCCCTTGAATACTTGGCTGCAACAGGAGATTAACACTAGAATATGGTGTTAGTCATGAAGAAGTGCTATTGAAAGAATGTACAGCCGTAATACTGTATGTATGCCAGTGAGCTACATTAAATAAGCTGCAAAAGAATGAAAATCTGGGCCAGGTTAAGGCAGAAAGAGTATAGTCAAACCCACTATAAACTACCATCCACCTTGGTCATATTCAACTTGTGACTTACCTGAAGGGGTTGAGAAAATACTGCTTCATTTTCCACCACAAGATCTCCTCCAAACCCTGGCATTTCAGGGACAACCAGCTCAGAGACATCAATGTTGTTGACAGTGACCCCGGGTCCCACCACCACACCGGTACTCCCAGTCACCACCACGTCACTCGAAAACTTTACACGCCCTGAGGGATAAAAGTGGCATTATTTTATTTAATTTTTTAAGCCTATACCAGCTCAATATTCAAGTACGGGAAACCCCCAGTATCTGAACTGTTGTGCTCTTATCAATTTTCGCATATCCACCAGCACGACTTCTTGCATCAAACTAATTAAGTCGGTATTCCTGTTACGTCAAACTCCACAAAGGAAAAAAAAAAAAAAACTAAAGGTTTTCCAACTATACGAACCATTAGACACGAACTTAATGCCCAGCCAACCCCGTGGAAAGTGTCTCTACTGTATGTTTTAGCACAAAAAGCTAACCAGATCAGCATCCCCATTTGGCTGGGAGTAACCCTCTATGGCAACCTGACATAACCCCATATAACTTAAAACTACCAATACGTGTATCGGCAAAATCACTATCAAAGTACCTCCCTTGACAACTTCTTTAGATAAAGGGGGATTTCTGTTTGTGCTTCGTCAGTAAACAAGACATACTAGTATTTTAATGGTAAATTCTGAGGTCACTGATAAACATTAACAGCCACCAAAACAAGGGCTCACCAACAGGACAGCCTTACTGAAAAACTGCAAGACTTAATATTCATTTTTCAACAGTAAAATTAGTTTCAACTGCTCAGAAGAAACGGCTGATATACTAGGTAGGCAAATGGAAGGAGACATGTACACTGGAAATTCTATAAACACGCGCAAGTGGGGGGGGGGTCAAACAGATCATATCATCAGAGGGAATTAATTGGTAACTTGGTAGCATTCCATACCTGAGGCTTTAAATGTTATTTCAGATCCATATGCGACTGAAAACTAGGCAATGAATAACAATATTCCGTTATTGGCTGCTGGCCACAGTCAGGTGTAGAATTTCTGAACTGATAAGAGGCATAAACTGACTCGATATGGACATTCAAAGAATCCACAAAACAGGACGTCAAAGAAATCTAAATGTGAGGCTGAGGGTTGTGTTGGGAAAGACAGCCAAATGTGATGACTTCTTGTGAAACTATACATATGTGAGAAGAAGAGTGATAAACATGACAAAACCAGAGGTTAAACCATCCCATCGGTAAGTCTGTGAAGGAGCATGTCTAAGATAATGATGAATGCCACTTACCACGTATGGTGTCATCTGTATCGACCAATACCACGTCCTCGCTGATATCCAAGCCATTAATATCGTCACTCACTACTGCCTGAGTCACTGAGGCTGCCAAGAAAGTGAAGCGGGCAACCACTATGTCGAGGGAGGTGCGATCAATCAGGTTTCTCCAGGTAATGCCGTTTATGCTGTTCACAGTTAAGTCTCCGTGCACTTCCACGCTGCCCTCATATTTTACAGGTCCTAAAAATATAAGGGTCCCAGTAAGTCAAGTTTCCTACATTATACAAGTCCCCTTGAATACTATCTATATCTATTGCCAGACGCCTTTATCCCGTAACGGGTGGCCACAAACAAATCGCCTCCATGTCGTCCTGTCCCCCGCCATTTCACTGCCCTGCTACCAGCTCACACCCTCCTCTCTCATATACCTCTCCACTCCATCCCTTCATCTCATCCTTGGTCTCCCCCTCCCTCTCCCCCCCTCCATCTCACTCATATTCCTCGTCAATCTCTCACCCTCCATCCTCTCCATATGGCCAAACCACAATGTGTTTCTCCTAATTATTCCTATCACATCCACATCCACACCACAAAGCTCCTTCACATCCTCATTTGTCTGTTTCTCTCCATGTGACTCCACATGCTCCTCTTAAATAACTCATTTCCACTGCCCTCACTCTTGACTTCTGTCCCTCCAGTAAGGTCCAAGCTTCACTTTCATACGTTAGATTAAAGGGATTAAAGAATCCCCGAGCTAGACCTTACAATGAGATCATATAGCCCCGCTAGGTAACAGGAGGGCGCTACCCCTCCCGGCACGGCAGTCTCGGGCGCGGCTCGAACTCGCGACCCCCTGGTCCCGAGCTTGATGCTCTACCTCTGAGCCACCGTGCCCCCTTATGG
>JAGKTI010029985.1:0-12513 GCA_018397915.1 Birgus latro
CATAATCCCGTAATGGGTGACCATTTGTCTTTTGAGTTATTTGTTTTACAGGGAGGCCACCAGCCCACTTGTTGACATATAGGGAACTCATATGGGTTCATTATATGTTTACCACCTAATGTTGTAAATGGTGTCCTGGCATACAGGAATCCATTAGGCTTGTGGAAAGATAGGAGAAATAGGAAGAGAGAATGGCAGGCACAGAAGAAGAAAGATAAAGGTGAAGGAAGAAGCTATCAAGCTGACCATATTTTGCACCTTATGGTATACATCTTGTAATGAAAGGAGTAGGAATTGTCTGTCAATCTGGACACCCCCCCCCCCCCAGACATTTTATGCACATTAGGGAAGGCTGCTCAAAGTTGTTGCTGTTTATCATCCCAGGTCTGTCTGCCTGAACAGACCCATCAACCATAGACAAGCAATAGCCCCTGCTGGGCTGTCCTGTGCAGTGAACTGATGTTCCCTTGCAACTGACAGTGCCTCGCCACAATGAGGTGTGGGGAAGAGTGTGACGGCTTGGTTCCTGTATAGACTCCACATTTGCATTTCTCCACCCAGTTAACATGGGCACCATAGCAGGGGAGGTGGTGGCTGAATCAGTAGAGAGGTGGCCTGCAGTCCTAATGGGCCCAGGTTTGAATGTGGCTGGGGCAGGGAACAGTTCATCGATTTGTATTTCATAAAAAGCAGACTTTACAGATCTACCAGAAGACCCGCCGACGTGTAAAAATACCACCGCTAATACCAATACAGCAGTCCTTGTATGAGACAGCCCTAGCATGTATTCAGTATGGACGGTGGGTGTTAGCACCGAAGTGGTGACATGTAGAGATGTATGGTATGTAGGAGGACTACTGGACCTTGGGAGCAGGCTGTGAAACTCATGCCCAGAGTGGGACACACACACAAAAATATATATGGTTACCACACAGCATTGTAACTGGTTTCCTGGCTTACAGAAAACTTTAGGATTGTCACTCTGTGTAGAGCCACCTGAAGTGGAAAGAAGGGTAATAAAAATTAACAGGAAGGAAAGGGAGAAGTAGAAAGAGAGGAGGGCAGACACGGAGATAGCATGATAAAGGTGAAGGAAGAAGTAGGCAGCACTACATCAAGTGAGTGGATGATGGTGAATACCAACCTTTTATTGAGTGTCATTGTTATAGGGCCAGTCAGACATAGTTTGGGCAAGTAACCGAAGTACTGTCCTTAAACATTAAGTCTTCACTTATTGTGGACATACTGTAGGAGCATTACTACACTCTTATTATACCTGAGTGACTGCCACCATATTTGATGTGTCACTAATGTGGTAGGTCTTGCATTGACAGAGGGTCCACAGCCACAGCAACAGCAGCAGCAGCAATTGCATCAGGTGGCCAGCAACCCTGTCACTCCTGCCTCAGCCTTTATCCCTCTCCCACCTAATGTGGAGGAGCTCCAGGCCTCAGAGAAGGTAAGTAGTGGCTGAAAAATCGACTGATATTTGGATAATTTTGTTGTATGGTAAATTTTTGTTATAAGTCACTTTTGTACATTCAGTTTCATCCTAACTCCACTTTAATGCTTTTGAAGGCTTTTGCCCTGCATGCATGTAAAAGCCTTTTTTTGTCTGTTGGTAGCAAAAAGCAATACTGGGTGTCATATACCTTAGTACCATCAGTGTGGGGCTAAGGAGGGCTTGCAGTGGCACCAGTATAACCGTTCCCAGTTATAAAACATCCCTCAGCTCTCTCTCTCTCCCCCAGTAGAGGGATGAAGGACAGGAAGGTAGCTTAACTCTGCAGTCTACTAGGTTTGTATTCAGATACACCTAGGGCAATAACTACTTCTACTGCTACCATCAGTGTTCCATCAACAAGTAACTTGGGGCAAGTCTTTTTGTGGCCATACAAGGTCTGTTCAGAAAATATCCGACTTTAGGCTCTAAAAACATAAATAGCTAACCTGTTGAGCTAGGACACTAATCCCCGTCAAAGTAGGCCCCATCTGACTTGACACATGTAGCCCAGTGCTCTTTCCACTGCCTGAAACATTTTTCGAAGTCGCTTTTCGGTATCTCCTGCAGGTGCTTCGTCACATTCGTCATGATCTCTTCTCTTGTCTCAAATCAGGAACCCTTCAGCGGAGTTTTGAGCTTGGGGAATAACCAAAAATCAAACGGAGCCATGTATGGTGAGTAGGGAGCCTGCTGGACCTGCAGGATGTTGTGCTTGGCCAAATATTCGTGAATCAGTTGAGAAGACTGGGCAGGGGCATCGTCATAGTGCAGCTTCTAACTTGCCCTTTTCCAAAGGTCAGGTCTCTTCCGCTGAGCTGTGTCACGAAGACGATGGATAACACCGAGGTAGTAATGTTTGTTGACAGTCTGACCTGGTGCATATTTGTGATGCACAGCACCATGGTTTTCAAAAAAAAAAAAAAGTAAAGTAAATAAATACAAAAATAAAAAATAAAAAAATAATTCATTTCACCTTACTGCAGATCTGTCATGCCCCCCCCCCCTTTTTTTTTTTTCTCTCCGAGCTGACCCTCCATGCTTCCACTAGGATGACTGTACATTGGTTTCTGGACTGTACCTGTACCTTGGTTGTTGAAGGCCGTGAAGAGTATGTATGAGGGTGCCAAGGCTGCGGTGCATGTGGATGGCAAACTGAGTGAATTTTTCCATTTGAAGGTTGGATTGAAACAAGGATGTGTCATGTCTCCATAGTTGTTCAATCTGTATATAGATGGGGTTATTAAAGAGATACAAGGTAGGGCAGTGCATGTTGGAGTGGCCCTAGTGAGAGAGGGCAGTGTTTGGAAACTCACTGTACTGTTGTTTGCAGATGATAATGTGTTGTTGAGTGAAGGCGAAGGGGAGCTGCAAGGCTTGGTAGATGAGTTTGGGAGTGTGTGTAAGAAACGGAATCTAAGGGTGACTGTAGGGATGAGTAAAGTGATAGTCTTTGAGAGAAGTGAAGTCAGTGAATGTTCAGTGAGATTGGATGGGGATATGGAGAATGTGAGTGCATTTAAGTAATTTGGTAGTGTGATGAGTAAGGATGGAAGTCTGGAGTGTGAAGTGCTTGAAAGGGTACAGCAAGGAAAAAAGGTTGCTGGTCCCTTGAAAGCAGTGATAAGGAACAGGGAAGTGAGCATGGAAGTGAAAAAGTTGCTACATGACAGTATTATGATACCAACTCTAACATATGGAAGTGAAGCTTGGACCCTGTTGGAGGGACAGAAGTCAAGAGTGAGAGCAGTGGAAATGAGTTATTTGAGAGGAGCATGTGGAGTCACATGGAGAGAGAGAGACTGACGAATGAGGAAGTGGAGTGTTGTGGTGTGGATGTGGATGTGATAGGAAGTGTTAGGAGAAACACATTAAGGACATTTGGGTATGTGGAGAGGATGGAGAGTGAAAGACTGACGAGGAGAGTGTATGTGAGTGAGGTGGAGGGGGGGAGAGGGAGGGGGAGGCTGAGGATGAGATGGAGTGGAGAGGTATATGAGAGAGGGGGGTGTTAGCTGGGAGCAGGGTAGTGAAATGGCGGGAGACAGAGGGACATGGAGGCGATTAGTTTGCCGCCACCCTGTACGGGATTAAGGCATCTGGCAATAGATAGATAGACCTGTACACCCAAAGTCTCATCTCCAGTGATAACAGTCTTCAGAAAGTCTGGGTCATGATTTGCACACTCGAATATGTCTTTATCCAAGAGAAGAGATCATGAATGTGATGAAGCACATGCAGGAGGTACCGAAAACCAACTCTGAAAAATGTTTCGGGCAGTGGAGAGAATGCTGGGCTATTTGTGTCAAGTCAGAAGGGGCCTACTTTGAGAGGGATAAGTGCCCTAGCTCAGCGGGTTTGCTACTATTTTTTTTAAAACCTAAGGTCGGTCAGATACTTTCTGAATAGAACTCGTGTGACGTTGCTGTTGCCAACCGTTACCTGGGGTCATGAGATTGAATTTGTATTTTCTTTTTAGGCTAATTTTCAGCCAAGGCTGAATCAAGCCAACCCCAGGGAGTATGTTTTAATTGTGTAGAAGAAATTTGTCTGTGTATAGTGTCAGCCAGGCTTTTGAAAATGTGGTCGAGTAGTGCTTGTAGGCATGATAAAGGCCAGCTAGGCTACAGGGCTTTTGGTTTCATACCACCCCAATGATTGTACAGTACCTCACATGATTGATAGCCATCCATCTCTAGATTTCAGAAAAATTGACCATTAAGTTCATTGCTGCCTGTAAAACTGATTTGTCAGTGCTCTTGTTGTACAGCATTTGTAGGCCTCAATCAGTTCTATGTGTGAACAAAACCATAATATTTTTTAACACGTTCCAGACATAATGAGAGCTTTTTATACACTATAATATAGCGGGATATCTGTTCTACTCATTTCTGAGGATCTTGCATGCTAGTGTTTCAAGGAAATATCATACTGTAGTGAAAAATTGTTGCCACATTGAACAGGGATGTAGTGATATAGGAAACATAAACTGGTTTTTTAAAATAAGAAATTTTACTTCAGTCTGTTCATGGTATATCAGATTAAATACTTTGGAAAGGTGTAAAGAAAGGTTAGGATGATGAATTTGATGATGGTATATATATGGAGGTAACACATGATTTTGTGAACTAGTAATTTAAGTCAAGATCTCATGGTTTGATGGGCTTTGGTGCCAGCCTGGGAAGTGCTCATATGCTGCATTCAGGTTTGAATCACAAAGAGTTAATTGCTGCTAAAGGCATTGATATGTTTTCTGCTGCTAATTGTTTAGGATATTGGTAGTCTTGTTTAGGTCTCCTACATGTTGATGTTAATATGGGACCAACAGTTGCTGTTTTTCATGAGTTAAGATTACTGTAGTGCAGTGTACAATTTTGGTGGTCCGACAGGCCCGCTTCTCCCCGCGCCGCACCCGAGACATCTCATCCAAGCTGAATCAGGTGGGAAGCGTGTTTACCTCAGGCTTCATGGGCAGCCAAGGGTCCCAGAGCAGTTCCTTCAATACCACATCTTGTCCGAGGGATGTGCGAGCAGATGTCTATGATGCTAACAACACTGTTTCACTGTCATCAGTGAGTACTGTATTATGCTTGCTGTTGTGAAGTGGTCTGTTTTATTCTTGCTGCTACCAGACAGTTTTACTTAACTGAAACAAGGCTTCTTGCAGTGAAGGGGTAAATGGAGACTGTATCTAACCCCTCCAGTTCAAAAGGTCTCTCCATTGCCGCATAAAATTGCCTGGAGTGAAGGGTCTAAGATAAAAGCTGTTCTAACCCAAATATCCACTCAAATATTTGTACATGGTTATGAGAAATGGTAAATGAACAAGGAACAAATAACATAATGGACTGTTGTGGTAGGTGGGGGCACTCACCATCCACTCACTTGATGCAGTGCTGCTCTTGGGTGACTACCCTTTCCTCTTCCTTCCTACTTTCCTTCCTTCCTCTTCTGTCTTTCTTTCCTTCCTTCCTCTTCTGTCTTTCTTTCCTTCCTTCCTCTTCTGTCTTTCTTTCCTTCATTCTTTCTTCCTCCTTTTGTCTTTGGGTGACTCTACACTGAGTGACAAGCCAAATGGTTTCCTGTACACCAGGAAACCATTTACTATGATGGGTGGTAACCATTTAATCAAACAATGGGACCTAGTGGTTTAGTGGGTAATTAAGGTGGTCCAGCCGGATAGAGCCTGTGTAGGTTTATATCCAAGGGGTGATTGGGGTTTATTGCTCACGTAATGCCATTCAGGGATGAGTGAGGCTGGTTCCTGTCATCTTAAATATCAGGACCAACTTGCCTAGCCTCGGGCTCCTATTCTCCTCATGGGGCAATGCTGAATTGTGTGATGATGATGATGATTGATAACATGTACAATAGTTAGCCAAGTGGTTTGTACAAGGAACAAAGTAGTTGCCATGGGATATATTTTAGAATTTTGTTGCTGAGGATATACACCTTTGACAAATACTTCATTTTGTTTCTATTGGTCATTTAATACAGCTTTTGAAGAGAAATCTGATTGTGCAAAGGTGAATGGAGACTATTTTTAGCCCTGTCAGTACAAATTGTTTTCCAAAGTTAAAATCATCTGGAGGTAGCAAGAATGAATATGGTAGAGCAGGTCATTAGAATGAAGAGATAAATAAAGTAGCGTGAAATGAAACAGTAGGTGGGGTGCTCACCATCCACTTACTCAGTGTAGTGCTGCTTTGGGTGTCTGCCCTTTCCTCTCTTCCTTCCTTTCTCTTCCGTCTTTCTTTCCTTCATTCTCTCCTCTTCCTTCTGCCTATGGGTGACTTTACACTTCCTCTTTTGTCTTTCTTTCCTTCATTCTTTCCTCTTCCTTCTGCCTATGGGCAACCCTTCACTGAGTGACAAGCGAAATGGTTTCCTGTACACCTGGAAACCATTTACTACACTGGGTGGTAATCTTTTAACCAAATTATGGCACCTGGTGGTTTAGTGGGTAATTAAGGTGCTCCAATCAGATTGAGCCTGTGTAAGTTTATATCAAAGGGGTGGTTGGGGTTTATTGCTCATGTTATGCCACTCAGGGATGAGTGAGGCTGGTCACTTTCATCTTAAATGTCAAGACCAGCTTGTCTAACTGTGCACTCCTTCACCCCTCGTGGGGCAACATAGGATTGGATGATGGATGGATGGATGGATGGATGAAATGAAATGAAACAGTGATTGATGCCATACTATATAGATTTTGTGACACCTGAGTTGCTAAATAAAAGCATGTGTCCTTGAAAAGAGTGGTTTGAGTGAATGATTAGCAGAGAAAAATCATTCACAGTGATTACCACCCAGCGTAGTAAATGGCTCTCCCACATGATGTGTGATGTTACTTTCAAAGCATGGAATGTAGTAAAAGCAGACTCATTAAGTCCTCCATAATTTATCTGTCTATCATCCAATCTTTTATTGCTCCATCAGTAGCATAGATTTCAGGGCCTAGGCTACTTAGACAAGATATAACAAGAGTGACCAGTCACTTGTCCCAGAGGGTCAGTATGTGAGCATTAACCCCTATTGCCTCCTACATGTAACTCCTTATGGACTACATCTGATTATAGTGGCTTAACCCACTAGATCACCAGGCATCTATTTGGTTATATTGTCATCACCCAGTTGGTGAATGATTTCCAGGGCTGCAAGAAACCATGAGCAAGATACAGTTGGAGGCTTTATGTAGAAATCGGAGTGGGATCCTGATAGTGCTGCATCAAAACAGAAGTTCATGAAGTGTATGAGGAGCTCAAGTTATATGAAAAATACATTTAATTTTCAGGATTTTTAGAAGATTATTCATATATGCATTACATCATATTGCTATTTATATGTTTTGTGAATTTTATTGAGAGACATTAATATGATACTAGTAAGATGAATGTTGGATCAGCTGATTAAAGATCAATAACTCAAATTATGAATGCAGTTTACTCTGAATTTCAAAGTTCTCAGTCCCTCACTGCAGAGAGATATTGTTTAGTCTTTAAGTATTGATGTGTGAGCCATCATGAATGGTAATTGTATGATTTTGATTTCTTCCATATTACAGCCTTATCATCCACTCACTCGATGTAGTGCTGCTTTCAGGTGTCTGCCCTTTCCTTTCCTCCTTCCTTCTTTCCCTCCATCCTCTTCTGTTCTTTCCTTCCTTCTTTCCTTGTCCTTCTGCCTACGGGTAACTTTACACTCTCTCTTCTGTCTTTCTTTCCTTCATTCTTTCCTCGTCCTTCTGCCCGTGGGTGACTGCACACAGGATGACAAGCTAAATGGTTTCTTGTACACTAGGAAACCATTTACTATGCTGGGTGGTGCCTCGTGGTTTAGTGGATAATTATGGCACTCGAATTGGATTGAGCCGGTGAAGGTTTATATCCAAGGGGTGGTTGGGGTTTATTGCTCACGTCATGCCACTCAGGGATAAGTGAGGCTGGTCACTCTAATCTTAAATGTCAGGACCAACTTGCCTAGCCCCGGGCTTCTATGCTTTTCATGGGGCATCGTAGGATTGGATGAGGAATGAATGATGAATGAATGAATAATTTTTCATTTCCCCAGGTGATGCAGACTAATGTCCCAAAACCTTTTGAGATAAGTGGGAAGGCTCCAGTGCATCTGAACATGCCTGGGGGTCAGTGGGCTCAGGATGAAAAGTATCTGTCGGGAGAACTGCAAACCTGCCACCACTCCAACATCATCTCCAGGAAACACTCAGGTACCCATCACATCATCCTTTCCCATGCTGTGGGCCTTTTCTCACCAGTCACATATGTTGGAGCAGCCAGCACAAGAGGAATGAGAACCTGGTGTGGCAGTGGTGATGGTGGTGGTAGAGTAGATGGCTTAAATTCCCACTGGTTGTCCAGCCCTAACCCAGTCTGCTGCCTTTTATCTAACACTCTGGTTGTTCGTCATGACAGATGTTTGTGTTTTAGTGGGTGTAGCAGGTTAATCCACACTTGTTCAGTCCATTTGAAGGAGGTGGCCCCATCTTTGGAACAGCTGACATCCCGACAGAAACTACAAAGGGCAGTGAAGGAGTATGGAACCACAGTGATTGTGTTCCATGTTGCAATATCTCTGGCCTCTCTTGGAATATGCTACCTCCTTGTGTCAAGGTGAGGTGTGCACACAGTCCTCAGTGTTGTATATGTAGTTTATGTTATTGCATGGCATTTCCTGTCATATAATTTTTATTGTTCTATGAATATACACTCACTTTTAATAGAAGTTTCATTATGGAACTGATAAATGTATTATACAGTAGTATTATGTCTTTGTTTTGGATAATTAATTCATTTTATTTACATAAACACAATTCACAAACACTAGAATACCGTTGATGGTATAACACTTATTTTACCAAGGAGTCCTAACTTGTAATGCTAATGGGTCCAGCAAATGAAAAATATTTTCCTCACAATAAGTTGTTTTTTGGTGGAGTGGTATCAGACTTGGTGGCATTGAAGGGCAGATAAGTTTTTCCAGAGGTAATATGCAATTCTGCAGCCTTTGTTACCCAAAATTGCAGTGCGTCACTATTCTTCTCTCTGTCTTAGCCGGCAACTTCAGTGCTATTAGTTTTCAAGAATCACGTGAAAACTATTGAGCATTTTAAAATCTTAAAATTGTTATTGAAAAGCTTATAAAAAGCTGCTCTGGACATGTAATTATTTAAAAAGGTAGCTCAGAATTTTGAGCATGGAAGTTTAGGAATTATTTTATGTATACCTGTTAATGACAGGTTGAATAACATTGTACTGTAAAGCACCATCTTCTGTGTAGGGCTTGAACCCACTTCGCCACAGCAGGTCTAAATGATGTGTGGCTGTTACATAATTATCACATTTTTCTTTTATATGATGGCTGCCTGTTTTGTACCTGCAGTGGCGAGGTGGATTTGAGTCCCACACAGATGAGGGTGCTTTCCTGTATGACATTATTCAATTTGTCGTTAATATGTACAGTATACAGTTTGTCAACCATCATGACTGGAGAAGTTTAAATTTGCAGCCACCCACACTACAGTTAGTTAGTTGGGGTGTTTGGGTCTGAAAAGAAAGAAGTCATACTTATGTGACAGCCACACATCTTTTAGATCTGTAATGGTGAGGTGGGTTCGAGCCCCACGCAGGTGAGGGTGCTTTACGGTATGATGTTATTAAAATTATTTTATTTTCTTTCTTTGAAGTATTGAAATGTGCTCAGTTAGTCTCAACTTCTTTATTTTTATTTGCTTATTCTTTAGTACAATTTAAAAGGAAGCCACAGATACAGCATCCAGTTTGTCAGTTCCAGTAGTTTGGGTTGGGAGTAATCATCATCATCATCCGGTCCTGTGTTGCCCCATGAGAAGCATAGGAGCCCACGGGTAGGCAAGTTGGTCCTGACATTAGTATGAGAGTGACCAGCCCCACTTATCCCTGAGTGGCATTACTTGAGTAATAAACCCCAACCACCCCATGGATATAAACCTACACAGGCTCAATCTGATTGGAGTGCCTTAATTACCCACTAAACTACCAGGTGCCATAATTTGGTTATATGGTTACCACCCAGAGTAGTAAATGGTTTCCTGGTGTTCAGGAAACTATTTGGCTTGTCACTAAGTGTAGAGTCACCCATAGACAGAGGGAAGAGGAAAGAATGAAGGAAAGAAAGACAGAGGAAGGAAGAGAGGGAGCAATCAGATGACAAATTTTATTTCTCATCATGCAGGGAAGTGTATCAGATTCCCATTTCACCATGCAGGGGAGGGTATCAGGTCACTTTTTCATCATGCAAGGGAGGGTATCAGATCCCTTATCCAACAAGCAGGGAAGAGTATCAGATCCCTCTGTGCAAACTGTCTGGGTACAGAGCTCACAAAAATTATACCATGTGCAAGGGGGTTAATACATTCAGGAGTAACAGTGCAGTAAATACAGGAAGCTATGAAATTACAGCTGTTCTGTTTGTAGTATAATTTTTGGCACTGTGTTACACCAGATACTGATGCATTGTAGAATACTTAATCTTGGAAATTGGTGTAGTTAATCTCTAAAGATGTGTTAGTGGCCACATTAATGTTTGGGTATGAGATGGTAATAGAGCAAAATGTCAGGAGCAAGATTATTGGAAGGGAAATTATTGAAGAAAGTGTGTGTTGTGCTTAGAGTTGATCATGAAATAATATGATTCACTAAAGATGTAGAGAAAGAAAGTCTTTGTATAATAAGGTTAGAAGAAAATATGCCTAGGTATTATGTTTGTAGGAGGAGGCTGTAGCACGGGCCGAACAGGGTAGTACTCCCGAGGGGAATGGGAATACTGGTGATAGGGAGAGCTGGAATCCTGTTTCACTAGCTACCTAACCATCCCCCTTTGCTAACCTTTTCAATGTAACAGTAACATGGAGAGTAGACCAGCATACTCTCCCAAACATTTCCTCTAACTATCCTATGCACTACACCACATGCGCTTTACATGTTACACAACGTATCCCACTACGTTACAGGGGTTGACACCAGCAAGGGCATGCGGCCAGAAAGCTTTGCCCCCGCTACCTAGTGGCGGACTTTGGGGGGAGGCTTGACTGGGGTTCCGCCGGCATAGATCATGGGTCCAGGGCGAGATGGGGCTCGAACCTGTGCTAGAGGGTACAGGGCATTGCGTTTCCCAGGCTGCCGCTTCCACTCAATAGAGAGGGGCCCGAACCTGGGAGTAGCGCCCCAGGAGGCTGCCCTATCAGTGGGTGTATAATGGCGGGGCAGTTGCAGTGCCAAGCCGCGCTTGGAGGGTGTCTCTGCAGCTGTCCTGGCAGGGTGCCCCGAGGCCACTACCACGGCCACTGGTAAGCTGGTGGGCTAGGGGTCCCAGATCCATTGCCTGGACCTGGGTCTGTGCAATGGGTCGGGGAATGTTTACCCCGCTTTATCTTACCGACTATGAACTACAAAAACAAGCACCAAAGCAAGCCTGAGGACAGCAAATCACCCAGGGGGTTTAGGGTGGGTTCGTGGAATGTGGGAAGTTTGAGAGGAAGAGCAGGGGAAGTCGTTGAGGCATTCAGTAGGAGGTGGGTGGATGTGGCATGTTTGCAGGAAGTCCGGTACAGGGGTGGATCAGCCAGAAAGATTGTTGGGAAGGATTGCTACTATAAGTTGTTTTGGCAGGGGGGAACTGACGGATATGGGGGTGTGGGTGTGTTGGTTGCAGAGAAATGGGTGGAATATGTCATGAATGTTATGAGAGTAAGTGATAGGATATTAGTAGTGAAAATTTTGATCGGGCAGAAATTGATTTCAGTTATATCAGCATATGCTCCACAGGTAGGATTGGATGACGCAGAGAAGGATAGATTTTGGGATGATTTATACGTGTAGTGAGTGGTATGGGTGATGATGAGGTAGTGGTTCTGGGAGGGGATTTAAATGGTCATGTGGGTGAAGCAGCTCAAGGTTATGAAGGAGTCCATGGAGGATGTCATAAGGTGTGAGGAATGCGGAAGGGGAAAGAATACTTGAGTTTGGGGAGGCTATGGACATGATTGCTTGCAACACACATTTTAGGAAAAGAATCAGCCGGTTGATTACGTACGAGTCCGGGGGAAATAGTAGTCAGATAGATTATTTTCTGGTCAGGAGAGTTGATAGGAGATTAGTGAGGAATGTTAAAGTTATAGGAAGCGAGGAGTGTGTGCAGCAGCACAAACTGTTGACTTGTGACATGGTGCTTAAGGAACGAGTGATGAGAAGGAGGACATATGTACCTAGGAGGAAAATATTAAAGCTGGGAAACCAATCAGTAAGGGATGCCTTTTATAGTGAGATGAGGAGAGTGGTGGCTGAACAGGAAACCGTAGATAGAGGCGTTAATGAACAGTATAGAGCCCTTAAGAACAATCTCTTGAGAGTTACCGATGCAATATGCGGTTGGACAAGAGGCCCACCAAGACATAAAGTAACTTGGTGGTGGGATGAGGGTGTAGAAGCTGCAGTTAAGGAGAAAAGAAGGCTTTT
>JAGKTI010029986.1:0-12513 GCA_018397915.1 Birgus latro
CCAACAGCTCTCATATCTATTTACTTGCACCACAGATAAACTGCAGTATATATATATATATATATACACAGTATATATATATATATGTGTATATTATATACATATATACTGTATATATATAAAAGCTTCAACTGCAGTTTATCTGTGGTGCAAGTAAATAGATATGAGAGCTGTTGGCAGCCACTGATACTGCCAGGCCCTGCATAGTGATGAGAAACAAGCACAACAACTTGGACATCTAGTCACAGGGAAGAGTGCCAACCTATGCTTCAGTATGTCCCAGATGACTTTAACTGGTGATAAGTGACCTCACCTCACACTAGAGGCACATGGGCTTCACTACTTGTCTTTACCATATGTGTGTAAAGTTTAAAATGATCCTCGTGCTGGCTCAAGTGTTGGACAAATCCAACTCGTTATGTGTGGTATCGACAAAACCCACCTAGAAGAAACAAAACAAGTCATCTCCATATTCATGTAATAATTTCCAATGTCAGGGAGTGCACATTAGAAAACACTGGACAAATTCACATAATTTACCACCTATGCACTCCCTACCTGAGAATATGACCAATATGTGGAAACACTTCCTTTCCTTTACAACTGCTTCCTAGAAGTCTTCAAAAATGGTGTGTTGTGTGGGTTAAGACAGATAACCTTACACAGCAGAGGCTTGGTGGCGGGAAACTCAATAACGGCTGGGCCCGGTACTTTGTACTCTTTGATAACTGTGGTGGGCATGGGTGTCACACCTGCCACCACCACTACCACCACCACAAGTACAACCACCTACACTCTACACATCTTTACCTTTCACAAAATACATTACTCTTCATTTGTTACCTATGATATGGAACTTACAAACTGGTTCTCCTTTGAGAGTATTACAAAAATAGCAAAATGCTTTCCCCTCATTTTAAGAAGCAATCATTTGTCCCCTTGAGGAACCAACTGCCGACCAATGAATACTGGAGATAAGCAACAACAATCATAAAGCTGTTAAAGGACTGATGGGACACATTGGAGTGTGGGTGGTGGTCAATGTGGTGGTGGTGGTGGGGACTGGTGGTGATGGTAGTGGTGTGGTGGGGGCAGGTGGCACGGAACCAGCAACACAGATGTGTGTCATGGCTGCTGAGATCAGATTTGGTTGGCTTGTTGGAGGTAGGAGGGGGAAGGAGCTGACAAGGGGCTGACTAACCATGAGATCATTACTTCACTCATCTGGCAATTATTTCATCCTCTTTCTCCCACAGCAAACACAACATACTAAAATAATACCAAAACTACCTATACAGTACAAAAGCTCTGAACCCCTGAAATAGGCTCTCCTGACAATGCAGAACTTACAGAGGATTAAGAAAAGCACCAAAAATTATTTTTTACTTCTGACAGCTGGAGAAAACTATTCAGAACATAATTTCCAAACAGAAACTGAAATATCAGAATTGAAATATAAAAGTTTGTACTTAATTTCCCTTCGGAATTTAACAATGACAATGAAGGGGGTAATACGGGAGTGGGTGTTATATATTCTCTAAATACAGTTTACAATGTGGTTATGCAAAGTGGGGGGCACAGCACACAGTCACCAACAAGGATGCTGGCCAAACCTACCTCAGCAGCCACAATGAATTTCTTGCCCAGCCACACACACACATACACACACACACACACACACAGTTGCCCAGGAGTGACTTAGGGCAATGCTTCTAAACTAAGCATCAGGCATCTCTATAATCTCACCAAATGACAGATAAGAATGTTGTTCAAAGACCCACTTGAGATGCCAGCTCCTCAAACCAACATCTGATGACGCATTTTTCCGCTCATTCTTGATAATTACTGACAGCTTCAATCAGATTAGCAGAGACCTTTTGAACTGGAGAGGTTAGACATAGCCTTCATAATCCACTCTGCAGAAAAAAAAAAAAAACTTTAAGCTGAACAAAATCATCTGGTGGTAGTACAATGAAAATGAAAATTACGTCAGTGGATTCAAGGGAACCAACACCTGGTGCCAAGTTTCAGTGCATGGCCCTTCGTTTCCTCTGGCACTGACACACAACAATCTGCTAATGTATACATATGAATAATTGTAATAATATTAAAAAGAAAATAAAGTGTAGTCTAAACAAACCTCTTATAACATCTTACAATTACTGTACTGATGGTGTTACTTGCTATAATTTATGTACATCCCTCCCCCCATTGCTAACCATCCTTAAAAAGAATCTTACATAAATAGAAGCATGGACACATACACCAATCGAGACTACATCAAACTGAAACTATTATTGCTGACCGTAAAGTTTCCATAAATAATCTGTCATATTGGCAAACAATGAACAGATAAAAAGTTAAAATTTGAAGACAACATTCCCAAAGGTTTCAACAAAATTAAAGACACAAAAAACATCAAAAAGAAAGCAACTAAATCAGATGAGTTACCAAGGTCAATGTGGATAAAACAACTGAAACTGTTTGTATCATGGCCACATACAGACCACATGTCACCCGTCTCCCACTGACACCCACCCACCCACCCATCCATCCACACACACACACACACACACACACACACACACACACATATAATCCATATATAAACCCACTACCTACCATAATCTGTCTTCTAACTAACAAGTACATCAGATGCTGTATTCTCAAAATCCCAAATTCCCTTTCAACATGGTTCCTGAAATACACACTAACACACAGTGACAGAAGGGAGGTGGCTTGACACAGGGTGAGATGGGTCACTGGGGGAACATGAAGCCAGTGCCAAAATGGGCTCACACAGCAATCAGGAAGTATGGCCAGGGCTTGTGGGTTCCAAGTTTCAGAGAGGCTTGGGGTTTGGGGGGGGAGGGGCCTATGGATGTCCGTAACAGACAAGGGGAGTGCAACAACAAGCCTAAACTATACTGGCTACGCCTCGAATTCTGCCAAGGAATCCAAAGGTACACTTTTGAGATTACCACAATGCTAGAAATACTAATTTGGCCAACCTGAGGCTTATTAGCTCCTTAATAGGACTGTGACACTACAACCAGAATGGCTATGCAATCCCTCTGGATAGTATAAGTTGTGGCTATGATGGTGGGCTCCTCAAACCTCCCCCTTCTCCTTCAGTCACCTCTGGGCTCTGGAGTAGCCACGTACCTGGGGCGCCCCACTCCCTGATTAGTCTGCTCCATCCTCTAGCTTCCTCTTTTTGCCTCGCTGTACTTCTCCTGTAACATAACATCAAATATACTGTTTTGCAGAACACATCAAACACTTTAGCATCATGTTATATAGCACCGTACCACATTCCCTACAGTATGTGAAACAAAGAAATTATTCTTTCACATTAAAACTGTCACAACAACACTGCACATGACAAACTACAGTAAGACCTCATTATAACGGACTAATTGGGGCTCAGGCCAGTCCGAAATATGCGATTTTCCGATAAAAGCGACATCCGGACTTACCCCTGCTAATCCGGACTTTTTCTGACACATCAGACATTAGTCCGCATCGGTAGTTTTCACCACTATTGCAGTATTGTTCTGTGTTATACCTTCACTACATTAATCAAATGGTATAATAATACTGTACTGTGCACTGAAAAACATGTCTTTTACTTGTCTTATTGTGGTGAACATAGCTGAAGTTGTCAGGCAGTCCGGACTGCTTTCTGGCTATATCGGACTTTTTCCGATATATAGGAGTTTAGTCCGGTAGCTCCTCGAGTCCGATAAAAGCGAATTCCAGTCTACTGAAGTCCGTTATATCGAGGTTTTACTGTATAACATTCCTGCAATGTACACAAGATTACTCCTTTCTTTTCTTTTTTTTCTTTCTTATGCAAGGAGGAAGGAACCGAAGGCCTGGGGCCTACAAACTGCTCCCTCAAAAAAAATAAAAATAAATAAATAAATAAAACAACAGACAGCCAAATTCAAGATCCATTAATTTTGTGATGCCAGGAAACACTTTTTGAAAGACTGGAGACTGCAGGCAGTAGGAAAAACAACAGAAAGAGACAGTTCCAGAGCTGACCTGTTGCAGAAGGACTAGGAATAGCAGTTAACTCTTGAATTAGAGAGTTGGGCAGAAAAGGGATGAGAGTTTGTTGCTAGATAGGTACTACATGCCTGCCGTAGTGGTGAAGGGATGCAAGCAGACAGTTCAGAGGAGCAGCGTACTCATCCTGTGATGTGTGTGTCTAGATTTGAGAGTGTAACTACTGCCACAGGAGCACTTACACTGCGTGTTGGTGGTATGAGGTGCTACTCAAAATTTCCCGAAATTTGTCTATCTATCTAACAATTGCCAGACGTCTTAATCCCGTAAGGGGTGGCCACAAACGAATCGCCTCCATGTCCCTCTGTCCCCCGCCACTTCACTGCCCTGCTCCCAGCTCACACCCCCCTCTCTCATATACCTCTCCACTCCATCCCTCCATCTCATCCTCGGCCTTCCCCTCCCTCTCCCCCCCTTCATCTCACTCATATCCACTCTCCTCGTCAGTCTCTCACACTCCATCCCCACCACATGGCAAAACCACCTTAATGTGTTCCTCATAATGCTTCCTATCACATCCACATCCACACCATAATGCTCCTTCACTTCCTCATTTGTCATCTCTCTCTCCATGTGACTCCACATGCTCCTCTCAAATAACTCATTTCCACTGCTCTCACTCTTGACTTCGGTCCCTTGAAAAAAGGTCAAGTCCTAGTCACCACCGCCCCCTTCAAAGTGGTCTCTGGGCATGCACACATCAATCCCATTGTTTCTCCCATGATTAGAACAATTTCTTGAAGTCCTTGAGCATCAGCTTACTCAGGACCTTCTGCAAGTTTTTTCCTAGATCTCCTCAATGGTGTCAAATCATAGTCCTTTCAACTGGACTTTCATTTTTGGAAAGAGGAAAAACTCACAGGGGGGCCAATTCTGGTGAATATGAGAGGTGGGGGACAACTGGCAGTTTTTTCATGCCAAAAACTGCTGAACAACAAGGGCTGTGTGCACGGGTGCACTTTCATGATGAAGCAACCATTTGTTTTTTGCCACATGTCTTCGCTGTATCACCTTACGTCGCCAGACAAAATGCGTTGGCATGTTCCATACAATAGGCTAACAATGTCACAAACGTCACGGATTATCCTCCTGCGATCTTCGAGGATGACTGCACAAACTTTGGCCACACTCTCAGGAAATGAAGTGGTGGAAGGGCAACCAGAACATGCATCATCATCTGTTGATCTTTGTCCGCTTGAACTAGTCGTATGTTTGTGTAACCCCAAAAGCACTGTTACCAAATTCTTGTTTTAACATTTCATGAGTTTCTGCCTTGTTATTCTCAAGTTCCACACAAAACTTGATGCCCAAGCACTGCTCTTTCACATCTTCCATTTTTGAGATCAAAATTTGCAAACTAACCCACACACGACAATAACAAAAAACATGCAGCGAATGCATCCATCCTGCACAACACCACTTGAAACACTAACAAACAAAGGGTGCGTACACTGCCACCTAGCATCCACACACTGTACGACAGGTAGTTTCTGCCCTGCTTTCAAATTTCGGAAACTTTTTGGGTAGCATTTGGGTCATTTCATATACTATTTGCATTTTTTCACACATCAGTTCTATTGATTACCAATACAGACTTTGACAAAGCCCTTATAACTATTTGATTTTCATATGAAACACACTAGATACATACAGTACTCTCTAATCAAACTCTACCAGCATGGGAAAGTGCCAAGCTTTGGCTATCACTCTCGCTCTGAGGAGAGTCTGGTCCTACAACAGACTGATAACAGATACATAACTACACACACAAACATACATACCAATGTACATACACACTAATAAGGCTCATTATCAGAATCCTACTTTTCTCTTACGGGTTTTACTTTGCTAGCTGGCAGGCTAACCAGCACTGCCCATGTAAATAACTACAACCATGAATACCATCATTGCCTGGGGCCATGGGAAGCCACCCCCCCTGGGAGACAACCCCCAGGATCTCATTTTACCCACTGAGCCTATGTTCCTCCATTTCCCCAGTGATATCTTTACCATGGACCTATTCGCCCAATGAACCTAGTTTCCCACTACCCACCCACCCATCCACACTGCAATACTCTGACACACTGACTCACCCCACCCACTTATCCACTCTTGCTGTAAAACTCTGACCCACCACACCCACCCAACACTGCTCACCACTCAATTCATCCTCCTGACCACCTGACCCATCCACCCACCACCCTACCCACCCAGCCACTACATTCCACTATGCTGGCTGATGGTGAGTTTTTGGGTTGATATATTGTATGCTTGCAAAATGAAGTTCAAACTCCATGGTAACAGGCCACCACACTGATCAGTTCTACTTTTGGCCATTAGGGGCTCACTTTAATCTGCACCATTAACTTCCTCATAAAAAGTTACCTCCTTACCGTTACACCCTTTGGAGCATTCTAGATTGTTCTCCATTCATTTTTATAACACACAGACAGGCAGATAAACATTCAAATATCAGATGATGGACATCTCTGTTTTAAGTTACTTGTGTAGTACTATACGGTGCTGCTTATGATCTAAACTGCTAATCATGGTAAAGACCTGGATGTTGTACACATCAGTCTGAATACCTACGAGGCAGGTTGAGGTTACTTGTCATGTAATGCAACAGGGGCATAACTGGTTACTTCCAACTGTTCCAGAAATCAGTTAGCAAGCTTCCAGTCACTACAGCCAGCAAGGGTAATATGAGACTGACTATAATAAGCATTTATTAATGCTTCTATTTACCATAACTACATAGTCCAGTTGCATATGTCATGTGACTTTCCTCCCTAGCACATCACACTGAAAATTTCTCATGGACAGTAGTATGAATTAAACTTATGGTGAGTAAAAGCTAAAAATGGCAGATTGCTAGTGGAGAAGGGAGAAAAAGTGAGCAGATGGCAAGAACACTTTCAGGAATTGTTAAACAAAGAGAATGAAAGTAATGCGAGGATAAGTGTGCTGGGGAATGGCTGGGAGAAGGAAAGTGAGAAGATAGGAAGAAATCAGTAAGATGGAAGTAGTGGAAGCAATGAAGAAAGTCAAAATGGGGAAAGCCCCAGGAATAGAAGGAGTATGTGGTGCAATGCTGAAGCATGGGTGGAGGTGATAGTAGCAGAATGGATATGGAAGATGTGCAGATTAGCCTGGGAGGAAGGTAGAGTCATGGAGGGTTGGAAGTCAGGTACAGCAAAACCTCCCTTAGTCGGCTTTCCCTTAATTGGAATTAAATATAAGTTGGCACAGCTCCAAAATGTCCACTCAAAAATCATTTTCAAAAACTGACCATGTGGCAAAAAAAGTCTGCAAAACTGATCCTATGTCNAATTTCTTAAAGTCAGCAGCAGAATTGTTTTACGCCTCTAGCCTAATAACTCGCCCTAACGGGCTTTTGTTTTGTAATAAATATCGATTTATAATGCAGATACATTTTTTTGTACTCAAAATAAATATTTTTGCAAAACAGAAGTCTGCCAAGGTGTGCAGACGAAGGTGAACCAACCACTCTCATCAGCTGACTGAGGTAAACACACAATCGATCTTTGACCGAACTGGCAATTTTAATCTATCATCATATAGGTTTGCACACTTAACTGTTTGAAATTCAGTCAAAAATTTGTGCTTAATTTAATTATTAAGAGAAAATCAGGATTCTAAGTGAAAATTTCTTAAAGTCACCAGAATTGTTTTAAGCCTCTAGCCTAACAACTCGCCCTGACGGACTTTTGTTTTGTAATAAATATAGATTTACAATGCAGATACATTTTTTTGTACTCAAAATAAATGTTTTTGCAAAATAGAAGTCTGCCAAGCTGTGCTGATGATCTAAAAGAGGAAATATCTGCTAACATTGGCCAACCACTGATCAGCCGATTGAGATATAAACACTGACGATATGAAGGGGAAATATCTTCGTATTTTAGCTCTAAAAACCAATTTTTTAACTGAGTTATATTAAGTACAATTTTTTTAGCGGATTTCAGATAATTAGGTGTCTATGAGCCACTGCGGGGAAAAAAAAAAAAAAATCCAATGAAAAGCGCCGATTCGGTATTCAGTCTCACCAAATCAGGTGAGCTAAGCTGATTAGGAGTGGATCCCGCTTTGTTTGTCCGTAAGAAAATATCTTTTTTAATTGTTTATGAATTTTATGTCCAAGCCTTCTGTAAATTTTACTGTGTTATGCAATAAACTATTTATAGTGGCATTTGAGAAAGGTAAGAGGCAAATGGGATATTGCCAAGAGTTAGGAACTGGTGGCGTGAAGCAGGTTGGTGGCCTATATGCATTTCATATGTGAAAATATCTTCTTGTATGTGTTACAAATGGCCTTTATCAAGTCAAAACCTTGCCAAAATTATACTGTGTTGTGCAGCAGACTGCTTATAGTTTTATATGAGAGGAAAATGGCCGGACTTCTGTGAGATTTCCCGGACTTGAACGGGCATCTGCTGGCATTTGATAATACTGTCCGGCCTCAGCCAGAGTCCGGGAAATACAAAATCCAGGAAATTGGGGTCCGCCAAATCGAGGGTCGAGTTTATATACATATGTGTGTATATATATATATAAAGATATACAGTGGAACTCCTGAATTTGTATGGCTCTCTACTCGTACAACTCAGTTTTAGTACAGCTTTTCTGTCCAAAAATCGCTCCAGTTTTCGTATGGCCACCCGCTATTCTCACTAAGAGACGTGGTGTCGTGTGACATAGGTGCCACATGGTCCCCACACCCGCTTTGTCTTCTGCCAGCTATGCATCAGTCATACAGGCTCCATTAGACTCTGTGATAAATTACGTATTTTCATTAGAAAACTGTACATAATCATGGGCCCAACAAAGGTCAATGAGTCAGCTGAAGCTAAAAGAAATGCTGTGAGAACAACAACTGAGCTGAAAAAAGAAATCTTGCAAAGTTTGAAAGAGGAACTCATGTTTCCGATCTTGTTCATTAAGGAAGGTGACTTCCCTTCCAAAAACTAACACCCTTCCTCCTCCTCTCCACATCTATCCACTTAAGCCATCAGCTCTCCTCAGTATAGGTAAGATCATTTTGTTTCGTTTTTGAAGGCTCCAACATGCTTGCATGCGTCGGCCTTGGTCACCTAATGGCGGCTCTCCACGCTGCTCGATCCCTGGCAGCCTCCCTGTTCAGTCCCTTAACCCTTAAGTCACACTTAATGACCTCGTCCCATGCCTTTCTCGGTCTACCCCTCCCCCAATATTAACCCCTCTCACTCTCTGTACCCAATTATCATCCCCTATCCTCTCCACATGTCCAATCCACCTCAGCCTACTCTCCTCATCACAACACTAATACACTCCAGTCCCATCCTAACTCTCAACTCTTCCATCGTAAACCCAGCCCCCTCAGGCTTTGAACGCAGGGATGCACTGCACATCCACCTAATCATTGTCATTTCTGTACATTTAAACCTGCGAATATCCTCTTCCTTTACTGCCCAGGTCTCACTACCAAACAGCATCACACTCCTAACACATGCTGCATACAAAGACCCATTAGCACGTACGGAAAGTCCTCTCAATGTCAGGAGAGGCAACAGCTCCCTGAACTTCTTCCAACCACCTCTCACCCTAGCAACCGAGCTAACTCCAGCCCCACCTCCGGCACATAACATGTCTCCCAAATAACAAAACACCTCCAAACACTCAAGAGACTCACCTGCAAGTTCAACCTCTCACGCCTAACAACCTCCACCTGCTCTCCCCGACACGCCGCACACATGAAATCAGCATCATGTCGCAGTCTACCTCTAATACCGCTACATCTCTTGTGCACCCATTTATCACAAACACTACACAAGATGGAATTACTTCCCACACCCTTGTGACAAACTGCACATGGCCACTCTCCCTCTCCTCTGATTGTACCGCCACCAACCCTAGATATCATCACTTTTGTTTTATCTGCATTTACCCTTAAGCCCTTGTACCCCATACCATCTCTCCACTTCTTAAATCTTTCCTCCGCCTCCTTTTCATTCTCTGCAATCAACACCAAATCATCAGCATACAACATCTCCCATAGGAGTCCATCTCTGAAGTCACGTAAGAGGGCTTCAAGCACCATGATAAACAACAAGGGACTCAAAACTGACCCCTGATGCACACCAACATTCACGGAAAACTCATCACAAAACTCCATTCACTCTTACCTGGGTGCGAGCACCCATGTACATGGCCCTAACCACCCTAACCAGCCACTGTTCCAACCCTAGCTTTTCAATGCCCACTTCACCACCTCTCTAGGGACTCTGTCAAAGGCCTTTTCCAAATCAACAAAAACAAAATACAATTCCCTTTTCTTTCCAATATATTTTTCCTGAAGCTGTCGAACAATGAATATGGCATCAGTGGTCCCCCTGCCTGGCATAAACCCAAACTGCATCTCATTGATATTCACTCTTTCTCTAATCATACCTTCTAGAACTCTCTCCATTACTTTCATTATCTGATCTAAGAGCTTTATACCTCTGTAATTTCCCCTTTCCAGGGCATCACCCTTCCCTTTGTACACATTTACAATTACACTTTTCAGCCAATCATCTGGGACAACACACTCATATATAATCCTATTTATCAGGTCAGTGACTAACCTCACCCCAATATCTCCTGAGGCCTTCAACATTTCGGCAGTCAACCCAGACACACCTGCCGCCTTCCCCACCCGCATCCTGCCTATTGCCTCACTCACAGTAGCAGCGTCAATCAAAGGCCAAGGCCCAAACACTGGATCACCTGGCTCCAAACCTTCCCTATCCCAATCAAACTCCTCATTCAACAACCGACTATAATGCTCTCTCCATGCATCTTTAATATCCTCACTGTTTACCAGTACCCTTCCCTCATCATTCTTCACACACTGCTCGCCTACAATGTCCCGATTATCTCTCTTCATCTGATTTGCCACCCTAAAAACCATATTTTTCCTTCCTTCATGATTTAGATTATCAAGTAAAAGTCTCTGTGACTCAGACTTCGCCCTGTATACCTCTCTTCTAGCCCTGCGCTTGGCAGCCAAGTACTCCTCCCTGTTACCACCCTTCTTCCATTCCCGGAAAAGCCTTTTCTTCTCCTTAACTGCGGCTTCTACACTCTCATCCCACCACCAAGTTACTTTATGTCTTGGTGGGCCTCTTGTCCAACCGCATACTGCATCGGTAACTCTCAAGAGGTTGTTCTTAAGGGCTCCATACTGTTCATTAACGTCTCTATCTTCGGCTTCCTGTTCAGCCACCACTCTCCTCATCTCACTATAAAAGGCATCCCTTACTGATTGGTTTCTCAGCTTCCATATTTTCCTCCTAGGTACATATGTCCTCCTTCTCATCCTTTGTTCCTTAAGCACCATGTCACAAATCAACAGTTTGTGCTGCTGCACACACTCCTCGCTTCCTATAACTTTAACATCCCTCACTAATCTCCTATCAACCCTCCTGACCAGAAAATAATCTATCTGGCTACTATTTCCCCCGGACTCGTACGTAATCAATCTACTCACTCTTTTTCTAAAATGTGTGTTGCACACAATCATGTCCATAGCCTCCCCAAACTCGAGTATTCTTTCCCCTTCCGCATTCCTCACACCATATGCACATCCTCCATGGACTCCTTCATACCCTTGAGCTGCTTCACCAACATGACCATTTAAATCCCCTCCCAGAACCACTACCTCATCATCGCCCATACCACTCACTACACGTATTAAATCATCCCAAAATCTATCCTTCTCTGCGTCATCCAATCCTACCTGCGGAGCATATGCTGATATAACAGAAACCATCACCCGTCCTATCAGAATTTTCACTACTATTATCCTATCACTTACTCTCATGACATTCATAACATACTCCACCCATTTCTCCGCAACCAACACACCCACACCCCCATACCCATCAGTTCCCCCCTGCCAAAACAACTTATAGTAGCAATCCTTCCCAGCAATCTTTCTGGCTGATCCACCCCTGTACCGGACTTCCTGCAGACAAGCCACATCCACCCACCTCCTACTGAATGCCTCAACAACTTCCCCTGCTCTTCCTTTCAAACTTCCCACATTCCACGAACCCACCCTAAACCCCCTGGGTGATTTGATGTCCTCAGGCTTGCTTTGGCGCTTGTTTTTATATTTATTCATAGTAGGTAAGATAAAGGGGGGTAAACATTCCAAAGGCCCGACCCACTGCACAGACCCAGGTCCAGGCAATGGATCTGGGACCCCTAGCCCACCAGCTTACTAGTGGCTGTGGTAGTGGCCTCGGGGCACCCTGCCAGGACAGCTGCAGGGACACCCTCCAAGCGCGTCTTGGCACTGCAACTGCCCCACCATTATACACCCACTGATAGGGCAGCCTCCTGGGGCGCTACTCCCAGGTTCGGGCCCCTCTCTAATGAGCGGAAGCGGCAGCC
>JAGKTI010029987.1:0-12513 GCA_018397915.1 Birgus latro
ACTTGAGGCTGCAGCTATGGAGCAGTTTTAGTCCGTCTGTTCTGCAAGACTACGCCATCAGTCTCCCCAGACGCCTTAAGAAGATAATAAAGGTGAAGGGGAATGCCAGTAAATACTAAATTCAATGGTGAGTGTTAATTTATTTGTTTCTCCTTGCTAACCACAAGAATGTTTTCTTTTTTTAAGATGGCGTCAACACTTTCCGCGCCTACTGTATATATATATATATATATTGAAGTCACTGAAAGTACAGTGAGGTTGGATGAGGAGGAAGTGGAAAATGTGAGTGCATTTAACCCCTAAACCGCAGGGTTGTGCGAGGCGGTCCTGGCACTTCCAGCCGGTGGCAGTTCGCGCTCTGACTTATTTTTATAAAATATAGGCCAAAACTGGCCTGAGTGATATAAATAGCACTCAGGACTCTCCTACCTTTTTTCATATATATTTATATTTTGAAGGCCCCAGCTAATTAAAAAGAAAACGGAGTTACCGAACTGATGGCCCACGGCTCAAACCATCACCACCAAGCGTCACGAAAGTGAAGGCCCGTGGTTAAGTACTTGGGTAGTGTGATGAGTAAGAATGTGAGTTTAGAGGGTGAAGTGCTTGAAAGGTTTACAACAAGGAAGAAAGGTGTCTGGTTCGTTGAAAGCAGTAATAAGAAACAGGGAAGTGAGCATGGAAGTGAAAAAGTTACTATAGTACTTTTTTTTTTTTTTAAGTGTCCGACTCTGGGCATAGGTTTCACAGCCTGCTATCAAGGCCCAGCAGTCCTCCTACATACCATACACCTCTACATACATGACAGTATTGTGATACCAACTCTAACATATGGAAGTGAAGCTTGGACCTTGTTGGAGGGACAGAAGTCTAGAGTGAGAGCAGTGGAATGAGTTATTTGAGAGGAGCATGTGGAGTCACATGGAGAGGTAGACTGACAAATGAGAAAGTGAAGGAACATTGTGGTGTGGATGTGGATGTGATAGGAAGCATTAAGAGAAACACACTGATAGAGACTGACGAGGAGAGATTATGTGAGTGAGGTGGAGGGGGGAAGAGGGAGGGGGAGGCCAAGGATGAGATGGAGTGGGGAGGTATATGAGAGAGGAGGGTGTGAGCTGAGAGCATGGCAATGAAATGGCGGGGGACAGGGCAACATGGAGGCGATTTGTTTGTGGCCACTCCCTACACGATTAAGGCATCTGGCAATATATATATACAGTATATATGTTTATACAGTGAGTCCTTAATACATGAAGGGGATAGGGACCGGAAAAAGCTTTCGTAAAGCAAAATTTCGTATATCGGAGGAATTTTCCTCATTGAAATATACATAAAAAGGAGAGATGCATTCCAGGCCCACCTCAGACCCCCCCCATCTAAACTTTACCCTGCCTATTTTGAAGTAAGTACTGTAATAACTGTAGAAGTAAGTAATACCTGTAGGTGTAGAGAATGAGGTGGCCATTTTCTTGTACATCTCCTTTTTCTTGGTCACAGTCCCAACGGTGGAAGCTGCAAGGCCTAAAACACGCCCAATCTCCGAGACTCCTTGGCCCTCCTCATAGCATAATATCCAATTTCCTCTCCAGAGTTAAGAGTATGGTGCTGCTGCTTCTTTGCAGAGGGTTCCCCCGATGCTGGAGATGGTGCAGGGCGCATGGGAAGCGTGTCTAAACAGTATGAAAACGTGCAGAGCTGCGAAAATATCCTCACATGCAGCAAAGCTGCGAGGAGGGATGTGGACTGGTTCCGGGAAAATTTGCCGTGAAGGCAATTCGCTGTCAGACAATTTCCTGTCAAAACTTGGACGATTCCGTCATTCTATAAATATACTAAATATTAATTGATTAATACTATAATACTAATTTCATGTGGAACTATCAAGGTCTGTGTTCATTGAATAGTGTAGGTTTGGATATTATTTCTAATTTGCACTTGTAGTCAATAATTAACTTGTTTCTGCCTCACTGTAGTTGACTTTGAATTATAATCTGGCATCTCCCATAGCTGTCTTCAGTAATTTTTATTGTAATTTTTGGATGCAGTAGGATGAGTTTGATTGATTAGCTGAGAGTGTAGATGTAATAAGAAGATTATTTGTATAATTTTGGAGTATGTCAATTGTTCACTTGAGGTTATTAGGCATTTATATAAATGCCAATGTCTCATATGTAGCCTTATGTTAACCCGCCCCGTCCTGGCAGATTCTTAACCATTTACCTTCCCCAATCCTGGCAGATTTTTTTTGTTTTTTGCTAGAACCTCCAATTTTTATGAGAAACATTGAAAATTCATAGAGAAATTGCTAACCTGACCTTTAAAATGCTGCTACAGGTAAGAATACCCTCACATGGCTGTGTTTTCTATGGGCCTTGGCTCCTGAGAAAACATGATCTATGGGAGGGTAACTATTCCAAGTCACTTGTAATATTTATCTATTTATTGGGTATGAATTTATATGTAGTACAAGAGTATACTGGTTTTCACACAGTAATATAGGCAGTATAAGCTTTGTTTCACTCATCAAACACATTAACATATCGCACCTTTTTTGGCGACAATACCTGAACATCATTTCTGACTGTTTCTTCCTCTGACACTACATAAACTTTGTCCTCCACATTGTCATCGATTGGGAAATCACTCTATTTTGTATTGTTTTTGTTTTTTCTTGGAAGGAACAGTGTGCAAGCCCATGGCCTTTGGTTTCTTCTTCCTTGCACACACACACACACAAAACATCTAACATTATTTTACTAACCGTTAGGTTTTGACTGGTCCACCACAAATGACTTGCTGCTGTCCTGTGGTGAGGATGGGACCACCTGCCTTTGGAACTCATCTTCAGGGGAATGTCTACGTTCCGTCTCAGACCCAGCCGGCGGCCGTGTTTTGTCCTGTGTCTTCCATCCACTTAACTCTAACTGGGCTGTTGTATCCTTTTGCAACCTAGTTTGTAATATCTGCATTGGAATGTCATGATTTTTCTGTTGTTCATTTGCATATGTTTGGCACAGAATTTAGTTTAGCCTTTTTTTGTACAAAACAGAAACCTCATACAGTAATCTCCTGCTTATCTGAGGCTGCATTACCACCATTATCCAGCAAAACAAAAAAATATGACTAAATTAAAGTAATATCTATTTTTTTTATTGTATCAACCGACATTGCACACGGAAATTAAATTTTTCATATCACTTGCCGCTCCCTGCAACACAATGCTCACCAAAACAAAGGCCACTGCCCACTCCACAATAGTCACAGAGAGTGAGTTGTCCAATGTTGGCTTGTTTTAAGTTCATCATGGTCTTTGTGGGCTTTGTTGCCATACCAAAGCTTTTGCAGGGGTTTGTGTTCCTTATCCCTGTGCTATATACATGCCTGTAGCTCCTTGCATAGAAAATGATAAAATGCTTACTTAACCCATCCCCTCCGGGTGTCATGTATACATGTCCTCCCTGGGCCATGCGGGTGACTCGTATACTTGATCTAGTGTTTTGTGGCATTGTTTGGATATTCCGCAAGTTATTTCCACGACACACAGCCACTGGCAACCCTCCTGCACGCATTTGAGTCATAGCGGATAGACCTACGCAAAAAAAAATTCTCTCCCGTGTCTTGATCCTTGGCTGAGTGCCCGCAGCCGCTGACTTCAACACCAATGAAGTCCAAAGTCCAGAAAAGAAATGGCTTTAGTGATAGTGCGATAGGGAGAGAACTCAAGGTGACATTATCGCCAATTGTGAGTGGAGAAAGTGGCTCATCCTTTCAGGAAAGCAACCGCCATAATGAGTGTCGATATTTTTGCGTCATGTGAGGAGGGTGGAGGACTTGAGTCCTTCACTGTGCACCCATCGTTTCCCCCTGTACGTTCATCTGCTATTTCTGGTGATGGGAATGGTATAGAGGGTATTGATGATCCTGGAGAGGGGGATATTGGCACAGATAAGGAGATGGAAGAGGAGGTAGGGAGTGGAGAAAGGGAAGAGGTGGAGAAGAGAGGGAGGAGGAAGCGTGATGCGTCAAGCCTCACGCCACCCCTCTGTCTATTTACGTGAATAATGGAAGCAGAAAGCAGAAAGTTTGTTTCATGATGAAATCAGTGCCTTATTTTTTATTGAAAATTTTCATGTGTATATGTTTGTTATGATGAAAAGTACAAATCACAGGAAAAAAACTTGTTATCAAGGAAAATATAGTGGAGTGGAGAAAGGGAGGAGGGAAGGAGGAGGAAACTGCTTTGTCTGTTTACTTGAATAATCGAAGCAGAAAGTTTGTGTCATGATGAAATCAGTGCCTTTCGTGTGTGTATACTGTATTTATCATGGTAAAGTATAAATCATGGGGAAAAATTCTGTTACAGTGGAAAATACAATATTTTCAATTATGGACAGTACGTGAATAACTATTTTGTTCACAGTATATATTTTTTTTAGGTTTTATGTAGTAGTAGTAGTTGTAGTAGTGATAGTTGTAGTAGTAGTAGATGTTGTAGTAGTGGTAGTTGTAGTTGTAATAGTATTGTAGTAGTGGTAGTTGTAGTAGTAGTAGTAATAATAGTAGTATTTGTAGTAGTTGTAATACCCAGACTTCTAGTCGCACAGTGCTGTCAGAATTGAGCGACAGTGCAAGCCAAACATACATCTGTGTGCATTTGTGTGTGTGTGAGAGAGAGAGAGAGTGTCTGTTTGTCTGTAAGGCATTGTGGTGGTGAGGCAAGCAGGCAGCGTGCCTCATGGTCGTTGCTATGGTTACTGGCCTCCCAGCAGCAAGTACGGATGATTATGGAAAATTTTTCACGTAAATAGTGTTTGTGGTGGATTGCAGTCTTGTGGAAGTGTTATCGAAGTTTTATTGTTGTGGAGGGCTAGTCTAAGCCTTAGTTGTGTCACCGAACCTCTGCCACACATACGGACCCTGGCAAAAAAAACAACAAAAATTGCCTCCTATTCCCCACTCACTCACTCTCCCTACATGCAATTCACAGACCATCTGATGCAATCAGCTTGAAGTCGATGGATTGTTGAGTATTGTGACACTTTGTTTATTATTTTTGGTTAAGTATTAACTGAGATATGAAGATTTAAAAATTGACTATTTTCATGATTTTCTCAGGGATGCCCAGCTGTGGGGAAGGTTCGCGAGATTATGTGCCAGATGGAATGGGGTAAATATGCACAAATTTGGCACCAGTTTGTCTCCTTTGTGTTACGCAACTTATGTGCAGTAAGTCCTTGTTTTTCGCTGTTTTGACGTTCCACCAACACGTCGCAAAACGTGAAACGTCGAAGTGTGAAGTTAAGAATCAATGGGAAAAATAGATGGGCGTTCCAGTGGGACAGCTACCTTACCCAATCAAAGTCCCATAACACCAAACATGCCCTACCCAGAATTAAATATGGAGTGTTTACTAGTTGCTTATACAGCATAACACAATAAACATGTACCTGAAAAGACATTGAAAGGCCAAACCCTCGAATGCAGCCCACATGGTTTGTTTTGATCACATGATTCACTGTACTGTTTTTCCACACTCCACAGGACTGAATTTGTAAGTTCAACATTTACATTACTGTTCTGGTAAGTTTATGTGGAAGTTAAAATACTATTAAATAACATTAAAGCAAGAAATAAAGTCTCATAACCAGTTTACCTGATAGCCATTGGGATGTTGCCTGGATTTGTCGTTCTTTTTTAAGATTTACGGTAGTGCTATTCCATAGGACTGAATTTCTAAGTTCAACATTAACATTACTATTCTGGTAAGTTTATATGCAAGTTAAAATACTATTAAATAACATTAAAACAAGAAATAAAGTCTCATAACCAGTGTTACGTGTGGCCGATATACGTTGCTTATATTCATATATAATACTCAGAACCTTTAATATTCATTAATTAGTACCATGCTTAGAGTTTTGTGAATAGAGTTTATAAATATCATATAGTAGGACACAGTCTGGCCCAGCTCTGTGTCGATGTTTCCAGAGGTGTTTTGAACCACAGTCTCGTATCTGCTTGTGGTTTCGACCGTTGTTTCGGTTCTGCCCTTCGTGCTTCTCTGAGTTTCGCTTCTTGCTTTTCTGAGTTGCCCTTCTTGCTTCCTTGAGTTTGCATGGGCCGGGCTGGGACTCTCGCGAGTTAGTTAGCGGCTTGAGTTGGACTGATGTGTTGGATTGCTCTGTTGTGGGGGCATTTTTGCAAACTGTAGTATATCTGCCACACGTGAGTTAATGTTTATTAAGTGTCAGCACATGATATATTTATTGGGTTGCTATTACTAATATTGTCATTATTTATAAGAGCTATTAACGTAGTCACTTTTATTGCTTTAGCTAATGTCATATGTTATATTAGTGTTAAGTCTCTTTACTCTTATGCCAGGTTCTCGTTATCTTTATGCCAAGTCTTTATTGTAACCTCCAGAGGTTTTACAACCCAGGGGCTAGTTTGTGTCCTGGTTTAATCTTTATTGATGTTTGGAACTTTAGGGTATATTTTTGGCAAGTCCTGGTTTGACAATCCTGTATGAACCTGTTTTGAGTTTATTCTTGTAGCTTTAAGTTAGTGTTAAGTAAATTAAGTACTTTTACTTGTTTATTTCATTCCCCCTTTTTGTCATTAGTACGTGATTTACACGATTATTGTTTTCTCCCTTTTTAGCTTACGACTTGGTGAGGCTAGCAGCCATTTTGTATTCCAAACGTTTCCGTTGTGCAGTTGGATATTCCTTTAGCCCCACCATGTCATAACAAAGTGGCGACCTCGCCAGGATTGTCAATACTGGGTTTTGTTGAGTTTAAGTAAGATTGTTTAAGCCATCATATCCCGTGAGAGCTAGATATTTACTTTTTGGTGTGCCGAGCTTTAGCAGTCATGGAAGGGGATGCCCATGCACATGTAAACTTCCCACCTGTGCTTGAGAGTGCTGTAGAGTCAGAACCTCAATCTCCTTGTCCTAGATCAGAAGATCAGGGTTCCCCTGTCTCTACTAGATTTTTTCAGGATGTCAGGTTGGTGCAGGCTAAGTGGGAACACGAGGTTCAGATGGAGCAAATGAAGCTAGAGATAGAGCATGCAAAGATACAGCAAGCTAGAGAACAGGCAGAGCAAGCTAGAGAGCAAGCAAAGTTGGAGCAGGCGATGTTGGAGCAGCAGGCAAAGATAGAACAGGCGAAGTTAGAACAGCAGGCAAAGATAGAACAGGCGAAGTTAGAACAGCAGGCAAAGATGGAACAGATGAAGTTAGAACAAATGAAACTCGAGCATGAATATTGCATGAAATCCTCAGAAGGCCAGACAATTTCTTCTCACTCCTTGTCAAGTTTCAATCCTACAGATCCCACTAAATTAGTACCTCCTTTTGATGAGACCCTTGTTTTGGAGTTCTTTTCACGTTTTGAAAAGATTGCTGCTGGGAACAAGTGGCCCAAAGACCGATGGCCTACCCTAGTTCATACTGTACTTAAAGGCAAAGCCCTCAGAGTTTTTGATAGCTTAAGTTTTAAAGAGTGCTCAGATTATGAGGTTTTGAAGAGCTCAGTCTTACGTGCTTACGAATTAAGGCCTGAAGCATACCGTCAGCGGTTTAGGAATGCTAAGAAACGCCCCCAGGAGTCTTACTTAGAATTTGCTAGACATGTGACTGACACTTTCCAAATGTGGATTCGAAGTGAAAATGTGGCAGATTGCGATAACCCAAGCTGTACTAGGTTGAGGGATATTGTAATCCTTGAGAATTTCATGGATAAATTAGACAGTGAATTAAGGATTCATTTATCCGACAAGCAAATTAACACAGTGTCGGAAGCAGCTGTCATTATTGATGATTATGTTTTGCATAAATATGGGAATAAACCTAAGGAATTCTCTAGGAATTTCCCCTCTAAGAAATATACCCCTCAGCAGAGTAACCAACAATCGGGTAAGCCAGACTTAGCCATTAACTCCAAACCTAATCCCTCTTCTGCACCCTCTAATATCTCCTCTGGTTCTTTCAGGCGCCCTTACCACTTTTGTACTTATTGTAAGCGTCCAGGTCACAATGTTGAAAAGTGTTTTAAAAAGAATGTGCCGTCTAAGTCCGTCAACTTTGTTAGAGGTGGACCAGTGGTGACTCCCGTTTTCCCTCCAGGCCAAAAAGTGGCTGGAGAGTCTTGTGTTTCTTCCCCCTCTCAGGCTGTTGTTTCAGAGGGTGGGGATAAAGAGCCCATTGTTGAACTGCAGGCGGGAGGTGGTATGTCTGCACCCGTACCTGATGCCACTTCACTTTCTGGAGACACTGTCCAGGCGGCAGTTAGCAATACTGCACCTACTTCTTCTTTTGCTCCATATTTGTTTTCTGGCGTGGTACTGTTGGACAGAGTTGAATTCCCTGTGAAGATTCTGCGTGACACTGGAGCTTCACTTTCATTGTGGGCAAGCCCTAAAATTAATGTCCCAACTAAGGAGTTTGTGATGATTCAAGGAGTTACTGGTGCGAAGGTAATCCCTGTGGTCACTGGGGACTTGAAGTGTGACCTGTTTGAAGGGCAAGCGTGCCTTGGGCTAGTTGACTCTCTTCCTCTTGAAGGCATTGATCTGCTGCTGGGAAATGATTTGGCAGGTGAGAGTAAGTGTATAGTCCCTGTACTGTCCAAGGTTCCTGTACCTGATGATCCCCCGCAGGTTAATGAAGAGGATGCAGATGTGTTTCCACCATGTGCTGTGACCAGATCCATGGCACGGACAGAGCAGAACAGAGACATGTCACTCTGCGGAGGGGAGTCTGGTGATCCTTCGGCCATGGTTGAAACCAGCCCGGAGACGGCGACCGAGGACACCGATGAGAGAGGCTCCGACGATTGCTATTCCCTGGAAGATACGTTCATGAACTTACCAGATGATACGTCTCCTGTTCCCGTCAAGGAGGTGAGTGTTGAGAGATTGAAGGAGTTGCAGATGCATGATCCAGAGGTCCAGAAGTTGAAGTTAGCTGCAGTGGAGGATTGCGACATCGAAAAGGGTCGTTGCTTTTATGTGAAGGACGGAGTGTTGTGGAGGCGCTGGCGTCCCCCTTATGTTAATGTTGATGATGGAGCGTGGGATTGTCACCAGATTTTGTGCCCACTGCTTGTAGAAAGGAGTTGTTGGAGCTGGCTCACTGTACTCCTTTTTCAGGACACATGGGTGTGAGAAAGACTCTGGAGAGGCTGCGTGCAGAGTTCTACTGGCCGCGCATGGCAGCAGATGTGGCCCAGTTTGTGCGGTGCTGCCACACTTGTCAGGTGGTGGGGAAGCCTAATCAACCCATACCTAAGTCACTTCTCGTTCCCAACCCAGCCTTTGACCCTCCATTTACTCGTATTATAGTTGATATGGTGGGACCCCTGCCTCCCACATCCTCTGGAAATAAGTACCTCTTAACCATAATCGATTCTTCCACTAGATACCCTGAGGCTGTTCCTGTTCGTTCCCCAAAGTCTAGAATAATTGTTCGGGTGTTGCTTGATTTCTTCACTAAATTCGGGTTGCCAAGGGAGATTCAGTCTGATACAGGATCTAATTTTCTTTCAAATGCTTTCCAGCAATCCATGGCTCAGCTTGGTATTGTGCATGTGAAGAGCAGTGCATACCATCCCGAGAGCCAGGGTGCCCTAGAGCGATACCACCAGACCCTTAAGACGATGCTTCGGAAGTGCTGCATAGAGCATTCAATGGATTGGGATAAAGGAGTGCCATTCCTCTTGTTCGCCACCCTTGAAGTTCCTCAAGAGAGTTTGGGTTTCTCCCCTAATGAACTTGTATTTGCCCACAAGGTAAGAGTCCCATTATCCATCATTAAAGAGGCTTGGTCTAGTGATTCCACCATGAGCCATAGTATACTTGAGTTTGTTAATGATTTCAAGAACAGGATGTCTAAATGCTTGGAAGTGGCTAGAGAGAACTTGAAACAAGCTCAAACCAGTATGAAGAGGTGGTATAATAAGAAAGCTCGTTTGCAGGAATTTAAGGTGGGTGATGAAGTGTTAGTGCTATTGCCTCTTCAAGGACATCCTCTTACTGCCAAGTTTTGTGGCCCTTATCCAGTGGTGCGTAAAGTGGGTAGTACTGATTATTTGGTGGAGACCCCAGACGGACGTAAGAAACACCAACTTTGTCATGTCAACATGTTGAAACCTTATCACCGTACTCCAGATGCCCCTGTACCTGTGCATCTAGTCTCACTTGAACAGAGTGAGGAGGTTCCCGGCGGTTTGGTAACCCAGGAACAAAATGAGGACTTTGTCTTCGATACTGCAAGTGCCTGGAGAAGCAATGCTGAGGCTGGCTTTTCCCTTGCTGAAAAGGTTTCACATTTGCCAGAAAATCAGTCTCAACAACTATTAACACTTCTCTCTTCATTTAAGGATGTATTTGGTAGCTCCCCTGGCGGACAACTTGGATCGAGCATGATGTAGACGTGGGTGACGCACTACCTGTTAAGTTGCCACCTTATCGTGTCTGCCCCCAGCGCCTAGGAGTCCTCTGCCAGGAGCTAAAGTACATGCTGGACAACAACCTCGTCTCTCCGTGTGTGAGCCCGTGGAGCTCCCCTGTGACCCTGCAGCCCAAGCCTGACGGGACAGCAAGATTTTGTATTGACTCCCGTAGAGTCGATGCCCTGACTAAGACCGATACATACCCCCTGCCAAGATTAGAAGACTGTGTTGACCGCATTTTGTTCATCCCACTACATTACTAAGCTGGACCTCAAGAAGGGTTTCTGGCAGGTGCCCTTAACGGAGCGAGCAAAAGAAGTTTCGTGCTTTGTGGCAGACGGTCAAACTTATTGTTGTAATGTGATGCCGTACGGGATGAAAAATGCCCCAGCTACCTTTCAGAGACTCATGAACAGAGTTGTTAGTGGTCTTCCAAATTGTGTGGTGTACTTGGATGATGTAGTAGTGTTCAGTGATACTTGGGAAGAGCACCTAGAACAATTAAAAATGTTGCTTTCAAGGCTCTCTGAAGCTCACCTTGTAGCTAACTTAAAGAAGTGTGAATTTGTCAAGGCTCAAGTTCAGTACCTTGGCTACGTAGTTGGTCACGGTCGTGTCTGTCCCCCTTCTTCAAAGGTGGAGGAAATTAAGGACTTTGCAGCACCGAAAACCAGGCGTGAGCTTCGGAGGTTCTTGGGCACTGTTGGTTATTACCGACGGTTTATTAAGAACTTTTCAGGTGTTGTGGCCCCACTGACGGATTTGTTAAAGAAAGAGAAGAAATTCTGTTGGACTGAAGATTGTCAAAGTGCTTTCAAGTCTGTGAAGGGAATATTGTGTTGTTACCCTGTGATACTTGCTCCAAATTTTTCAAGGCCTTTCAAACTGGCCATTGATGCCAGCAACGTAGGAGCCGGAGCTGTACTTCTACAGGACGACGATCAGGGTGTAGAACATCCTGTTTGCTACTTCAGTAAAAAGTTCTCTAAGGCTCAATGCAATTATTCAGTTATTGAAAAGGAACTACTTGCCCTGATCCTAGCCCTGCAGAATTTTTCTGTTTATATACCTGCTTTTGGGCCGATAGTCACTGTTTACACCGATCATCACCCCTTGAAGGTTTTAAACCAGTTAAAAGGTAGAAATCAAAGGCTAACCCGCTGGAACCTCTTTCTCCAAGAGTATAATCTGAACATAGAACACATCAAGGGAGTTGAAAACGTGACTGCCGATTGCCTGTCGCGCTCTTGAGAACGAATTTTCCCTCGGGAAAATTCTTTCTTGGGTGTGGGCATGTTATGTGTGGCTGATATACGTTGCTTATATTCATATATAATACTCAGAAGCTTTAATATTCATTAATTAGTACCATGCTTAGAGTTTTGTGAATAGAGTTTATAAATATCATATAGTAGGACACAGTCTGGCCCAGCTCTGTGTCGATGTTTCTAGAGGTGTTTCGAACCACAGTCTCATATCTGCTTGTGGTTTCGACCGTTGTTTCGGTTCTGCCCTTCGTGCTTCTTTGAGTTTCGCTTCTTGCTTTTCTGAGTTGCCCTTCTTGCTTCCTTGAGTTTGCATGGGCCGGGCTGGGACTCTCGCAAGTTAGTTAGCGGCTTGAGTTGGACTGGTGTGTTGGATTGCTCTGTTGTGGGGGCATTTTTGCAAACTGTAGTATATCTGCCACACGTGAGTTAATGTTTATTAAGTGTCAGCACATGATATATTTATTGGGTTGCTATTACTAATATTGTCATTATTTATAAGAGCTATTAACGTAGTCACTTCTATTGCTTTAGTTAATGTCATATGTTATATTAGTGTTAAGTCTCTTTACTCTTATGCCAGGTTCTCGTTATCTTTATGCCAGGTCTTTATTGTAACCTCCAGAGGTTTTACAACCCAGGGGCTAGTTTGCGTCCTGGTTTAATCTTTATTGATGTTTGGAACTTTAGGGTATATTTTTGGCAAGTCCTGGTTTGACAGTCCTGTATGAACCTGTTTTGAGTTTATTCTTGTAGCTTTAAGTTAGTGTTAAGTAAATTAAGTA
>JAGKTI010029988.1:0-12513 GCA_018397915.1 Birgus latro
AGTCCGGATTGCATCAGTTGTTTTCACCACCATTGCAGTATTGTACTGTGTTATACCTTTACTACATTAATCAGATGGTATAATAATACTGTACTGTGCACTGAAAAATATGTCTTTTAATTGTCTTATTGAGGTGAACATAGCGAAGTTGTCAGGCAGTCCGGACTGCTTTCTGGCTATATCGGACTTTTTCTGATATACAGTAATCCCTCTATTATTCGGATGTCCAGTATTCGAGCACCCTCACTATTTGGATATCGTGGGCTGCCCAACCCCCAAAATGCCAAAAAATTCGAGAAAAATGGAAAAAAAATCGATTTTTTTGGACCTTGTCAGTTTGAATTTCTTGCGCGCACTGATCGGCTGTGTTTATGCGCGTGGCGCCTCTCTGTTGGTCCCCATTTCCCACTCAGCTCCTGCCTCGTGAACACCTCCGACAATGGCGGCCGAAGTGATTGCTTTTGTGGTGATACTCTACCTCCTACAGTGCTTGATACTACTCTTCACCTTCTTCATCATGTGTGTGATGATGGCCCCACCACCTGAGAAGAGGAAGAAAGTGGTTCTGACTCTGGAAAAGAAGAGGGAAGGGTATTGGAAAAGATGGACGTCGAGTGGCCGACATCACGGATTCGTCGTGAATTCAATCTCCCTCGCTCCACCTTGTTTGATATCAAGAAGTCCCGAGACAAACTACAGCAGTACATGGCTGATTTCGCTTCGAAGACCAAACGAAATGTGGAGAGGAAGGTGATGTTTACTCCTAAGTATGCAGACATCGACCGATCCACGCTGATTTGGTATCGACAGAAACGTGCCGCAGGTGTGTTGGTACGTGGAACGGAGCTGAAAACTGCTTCTGAGTTCACAAGGCTCCAGGACCCGTCACTAGACCACACAGGAATTTACTGTTATGTACAGTGCAGTGAAGTGATGTGATCCCAGTTATGCAAAAAAAACGTTTTGGAAAGTGTTGGTGAGAAGTGCTGGTGATTGTAAATTGCTAAGGTTGTGTGGTGCAATTTCTTCGTGTCAAAGTCTGAGATGATAGAGCGAGTTATAGACGGCGGCTTCTTTTTCGTAAGTACCCTAACTTCATCAAAATTCCTTGTTTTGTTCTTTCCATATCATTAATCTCATGCATAAATTGTGTGCAAGATGATTTCCATAATGTTTTTCGTGTCTAACCTGTTTTCATCATGCTGTAAATGTGTTAAAAAATTACCCTAAATGTTAATCATAATTTCCTGCTTTCAATTTAATTTTTTCATGCATGGTTTTTAAGTGCACCAGCTATGATAATGTGAAAGGCAGTGAATTTCATGTCCGGTCCTAACCTAACCTAACCTATCCTAACCTAACCTATGCTTACCATAAAGATTTTCATGCCTAACCTGTTTTCATCATGCTGTTAATGTGTTAAAAAATTACCAAAAATGTTAATCATAATTTCCTACTTGCAATTTAATTTTTTCATTTATGGTTCCTAAGTGCACCAGCTATGAAAAAGGTGGAAGGCAGTGAATTTCATGTTCGGTCATAACCTAACCTAACCTAACCTAACCTATCCTAACCTAACCTAACCTAACCTAACCTAACCTAACCTATGCTTACCATAAAGGTTTTCATGCCTAACCTGTTTTCATCATGCTGTAAATGTGTTAAAAAATTACCAAAAATGTTAATCATAATTTCCTGCTTGCATTTTAATTTTTTCATGCATGGTTCTTAAGCGCACTAGCTATGAAAAAGGTGGAAGACAAAGAATTTCATGTTCGGTCATGACCTAACCTAACTTAACCTATCCTAACCTAACCTAACCATTTTTCTGGTAGCAGTTTACATCATTTACTGTTTTTGATGCTTTGTATCCAATAATTTAGTGCATAAAATGTGAGAAAAGATGATTTCCATGTCAGATACTTATTTATACTATGCTGGCAAGGTCTGAGCACCTATGCATCACATCACCCACCTCTAAATCATCATTTTTTGGTTAAAATTCAATTAACTCATGCTTTGTGTGCATTATTTATGTAAAAAGAGACCTAAATAAGTGCTATACATGTCCAGTAGGGAGGTAGGAAGGTAGTTTTCTGATTTTGGTTAGGTTAGGTTAGGGTCATGAATGACCAGTGCTGGAGCGTCAGGGCCCAATATCCGGCCAAAACCAACATTCGGACATGCCTTTGGCTCTATTACATCGGATATTGGAGGGATTACTGTATAGGAGTTTAGTCCGGTAGCTCCTCGAGTCCGATAAAAGCGAATTCCGGTCTACTGAAGTGTGTTATATCGAGGTTTTACTGTATATATATATATATATACAGATATAGATATACATATTCAGTAATCTCTCTGCTATCCGGACGACCACTCTCTGGTTACCTCACTGTCCGGACGTCATAGGCTGATGGTCGAAACCCCAAAATGCCCCAAAATTGCAAAAACTCTGAAAAAAATCCGATGTGTTTCGACCTCATCAGTTTGAATTTCCCGCGTGCGCCAACCAGCTACATTCCCAGCTCCCCCCCTTCTGCTAGTTCTCTCTCAACTCCCGTGAAGAGTGAAGAGTTGCCGGATCGTTTGCGGTATTTCCGTTCTTGTTTAAATAATCATAATTCACAGTGCTAAGGATTAAGTGTAGTTAAACACTGGAACTGGATTACTGGATTACTGGACATGCTTCAAGATCAATTATGACCACTGGAAAAATCTTAGAGGTGGGGGTAATATTCATTAAAAATCATTATGGACATTTAAGTGCTCTCAACTGCTAAATATTTTCCATAATCACTTCCAGATCCTCATTCTCTGGTTACATTTTATTTACTTCATGCTTTGTGTTCCATATTTGAGTGCATAGGCTGTGAAAAGGTGATTTTCTCAGTAATAATCATGTCTCTTCCTTATATTCATTATGTAGTCAGCTGCCGAACACCCCTGCCTTACCCACCTCAAAATCATCATTTTTGGGTTAAAATTCGATTAATTCATGCTTTGTGCCCATTATTTATGTGAATGGGTTCTTAAATAAGTGCTATGCATGTCCGGTAGGGAGTTAGGTAGGTGGTTTTATGATTTAGGTTAGGTTAGGTTAGGGTCAAGAATGACCAATGCTGTTGGTGAACAGTGAACACCTTTGTCATACCTAACTCTTTTTCTGGTAACAGTTTATTCATTTCATACTTTGTATCCCATATTTTAGTGCATATGATGTGAGAAATGATGATTTTCATAGTGATTTCCACGTCCGATACTTACTTACACTAAGCTGCCAACTCTTGAACACCTATGCCTTACTTACCTCAAATTCATCATTTTTTGGGTTAATCTGTCTATCTATCAATCTATTGCCAGACGCCTCAATCCCGCACGGAGTGGCCAGAAACAAATCGCCTCCATGTCGCTCTGTCCCCCACCATTTCACTATCCCGCTCCCAACTCACTCCCCTCTCTCTCATGTACCTCTCCACTCCATCCCTCCATCTCATCCTCGGCCTCCTCCTCCCTCTTCCCCCCTCCACCTCACTCACATACACTTTCCTCGTCAGTCTTTCACTCTCCATCCTCTCCACATGCCCAAACTACCTTAAAGTGTTTCTCCTAACGCTTCCTATCACGTCCACATCCACACCACAACGTTCCTTCACTTCCTCATTTGTTAGTCTGTCTCTCCATGTGACTCCACATGCTCCTCTTAAATAGCTCATTTCCACTGCTCTCACTCTTGACTTCTGTCCTTCCAACAGGGTCCAAGCTTCACTTCCATATGTTAGAGTTGATATCACAATACTGTCATGTAACAACTTTTTCACCTGCATGCTCACTTCCCTGTTTCTAATCACTGCTTTCAACAAACCAGCAACCTTCCTTCCCTGCTGCACCCTTTCAGGCACTTCACCCTCCAGACTTCCATCCTTACTCATCACACTACCCAAGTACTTAAATGCACTCACATTCTCCATACTGTACATTCACTGGCTTCACTTCTCTCGAAGACCATCACTTTACTCTTCCCTATTTTCACCTTTAGATTCCGTTTCTTACACACTCTCCCAAACTCATCTACCAAGCCTTGCAGCTCTCCTTCATCTTCACTCAACTACACAGTATCATCTGCAAACAACAGTACAGAGAGTTTCCAAACACTGCCCTCTCTCACTAGGGCTGCTCCAACACACTGCTTGACCTTGTATCTCTTTTATAACCCCATCCATGTACAGATTGAACAACCATGGTGACATGACACATTCTTGTTTCAATCCATCCTTCAAATGGAAAGAGTCACTCAGTTTGCCATCCACACGCACTGCAGCCTTAGCACCCACATACATACTCTTCACTCCCTTCAACAGCTTCCCATCCACTCCATATATTCTTAATACTTTCCACAATCCTTGTCTATCCACCCTGTCATATGCTTTCTTCAAATCCATGAAGGCTGCATACAACTTCTTTCCTTTCCCTAGAAACTTTTCCACTAAAGATCGAAGAATGAATATCTGGTCTACACAACCTCTTCCCTTCCTAAAACCTCCCTGTTCTTCAACTAATTCCTCTGTTATTTCCCTAACTCTGTCAATAAGTATCCTACCATATACTTTTCCTATTACACTAAGAAGGGAAATGCCCCTATGATTACCACACACTGCTTTTTCCCCTTTTCCTTTGCACAGGGGAATAATTATACCTGACTTCCAATCCTCCGGGACTCTACCTTCCTCCCAGGCCAGTCTGCACACCTTCCACAACTGTTCTATTACTATCTCTCCCCCATGCTTCAGCTTTTCACCACACACTCCATCAGTTCCTGGGGCTCTTCCCACTTTACCTCTCTTCATTGCTTCCACCACTTCCATCCTACTGATTTCTTGCTCTTTTCTCACAACCCTTCCTCTCCCCGCCATCCCCCAGCCACTCATACTTGCATTACTTTCATTCTCTATGTTCAACAGTTCCTTAAAGTGTTCTCGATCTGTTCACTTTTTCTCCCTTCTCCTCTAGTAAACTACCACTCTCATCCTTCACACCCCCACTGACTTCGCTGGCACCCTGCCTATCTCTCTTCACCTCTTTCCAGAACACTTTCTTACATTCCCTCCACTTTGCACTCAAATTCCTTCGAAACTCCTCATCCACTCTCCTCCCACTCTCTCTTACTAATCTTTTCACCTCTCTCCTCCTCTCTACATATAACTCTCTCGCCCGCCTCTCAGCTTCTTTGACGCCCCTGTTCCTCATCCATTCACCATACGCTGTCTTCCCTTGTGCCACAGCCTCTCTCACCTCTTCCTTCCACCACGCTGTTCCCTGAACCCCCTTTCATCTTCTCTTCACCCCACACACCATCTCACATGCTGCACAGATTTCTTCTGTGAATATCTTGCACACACCTTCCACATCCCCCACCTGCTCCAATCTATATTTACCCAATCGCTCCTCCACTTCCCTTGTATATTCAGCCTTCATTCCATCCTCTTGTAACTTTTCCACCCTCCTTGCAAGAACTACTTCCTTCTGTCCTTCCCTTCTTCTTTTCCTCCATCTTGTTTGGATTCTGATTCTGGCCACCACCAAGTGGTGCTCAGAAAGTCCACTCCTCCAACCTCTATATTCTCTTGCATCCATTACACATCTTATCCTTTCATCCACACACACATAGTCAGTCATTGCCTTCCATTCATTCAGTTCACCATCCACCCTTCTCAACACTCGCCATGTATACCTATGGATCATTTTGTGCCTGAAGAGGGTATTAGCTAACACCAACTCCCTCCCGGCACAAATGTCCACTAAAGCACTGCCATTCTCATCCACCTCTGCAGGCACACCCCACTCACCAACCACTCCATCCACCTTCTCATTCCCTACTTTTCCATTCATATCTCCAATCAGAAGCACTCTCTCATTCCTTTCAAACTTTTCCAAGCAGGCTTCCACATTTGTCCAGAACTCTTCTTTCACTCTGTTTACACGATCTTGCGTTGGCACATCCACGCACACAATCACCCACATTTGTAGTCCAACTTTCACTCTTACCCACACAATCCTTGACCCAGCATCCATACTCTCTTACATTCTCCTTCCATCTGTTGCTCACAGCAATACACACTCCTTCTTTCGCCCTCTCATTCGATTAATTCATGCTTTGTGCCCATTATTTATGTGAATGGGGTCTTAAGTGCTATGCATGTCTGGTAGGGAGGTAGGTAGGTGGTTTTCTGATTTAGGTTAGGTTAGGTTAGGGTCAAGAATGACCGATACTCTTGGTGAGCAGTGAACACCTTTGCCATACCTAACTCTTTTTCTGGTAACAATTTATTTATTTGATGCTTTGTATCCCATATTTTAGTGCATAAGATGTGAGAAATGATTGCTACGTCCGATACTTAATTACACTAAGCTGCCATCTCGTGAACACCTATGCCATACCTCAAATTCATCATTTTGGGGGTAAAATTCAATGATTTCATGCCTTGTGTTCATTACTTAATGCATACGATGTGACAAAGGGTGATTTTCATAGTGATTTCCATGTCTGATACGTACTTACACTTGCTGGCAAGTTGTGAGCACCTATGCCTTACTCACCTCTAAATCATCATTTTTTGGTTAAAATTCAATTAATTCATGCTTTGTGTGCATTATTTATGTGGAAGGGGACTTAAATAAGTGCTATTCATGTCCGGTAGGGAGGTAGGTAGGTGGTTTTCTGATTTAGGTTAGGTTAGGTTAGGGTCATGAATGACCAGTGCTGGAGCTTCAGGGCCACTGTATCAGTCAGTTTGCAAATAATCACCAACAGACAAGTTTTCCTATAGGTTATAACGAAAAATATGATACAAAAATATTACAAATATATCTAGAACGATTGGCGAGATATGTGGGAAAGAAAACACACTTGTCTGTATCTATTTGTATCTACAGTAAGAACTTACTATAACGGACTAATTGGGGCCCAAGCCAGTCCGAAATATGCGAAATTCCGATAAAAGCGACATCTGGACTTACCCCTGCTAATCCGGACTTTTTCCGGTATATCAGACATTAGTCCGGATTGCATCAGTGGTTTTCACCACCATTGCAGTAATGTACTGTGTTATACCTTCGCTACATTAATCAAATAGTATAATAATACTGTACTGTGCACTGAGAAACGTCTTTTACTTGTCTTATTGTGGTGAACATAGCTGAAGTTGTCAGGCAGTCCGGACTGCTTTCTGGCTTTATCGGACTTTTTCCAATATATAGGAGTTTAGTCCGGTAGCTCCTCAAGTCCGATAAAAGCGAATTCTGGTCTACTGAAGTCCGTTATATCGAGGTTTTACTGTATGTATTTTGGCATATATCAAACCAAACAAACCATATAAACAAAACTGTCATGGCACAAAAAGCCATCATGGTTGTACAACCCTACTTTCTAACGGGTATACTTACGCACACACATACCGCTAGATATATCATAAGCCACACCATAAGTAGGAGGTTGTAAATCATAAGCAGCTACATCAACATTTAGGCCTCATACAACATTCAACAAAATCAACATCCCATAGTTTTGCAGAAACCGGGATTTACCACATACCGCTAGATATACCATAAGCCACACTATAAGTAGGAGGTCGTAAATCCTAAGCAGCTACATCAACATATAGGCCTCATACAACATTCAACAAAACATAGTTTTGCAGAAACTGGGATTTTTATGTATTTGCCAAAAAACTTTTTACATCTGTCATTAGCAGTGACACAATCTCTGGTTACAGACACCAAGTCAATACCATCTGTCCTAGCTTTATGGCAGTGTAGAAGCATGACATTATTCAATCCTTTCTGAGTCATTGTTGACCTAAGGTATGTCTTCACCCTGCGTAAGGAAGAAAATGACCTTTCAGCTGTTGCTGTTATGACTGGTACGGTCATGAACAGTTTCATCAGCTTGGCCACTTCTGAAAACATGCCAAGCCCAACTGGAGAGGCTTTCATGATATCCACAACTGTACAAACATCTGTAACTTTCTTCAAGGATTTTTTTTTTTTTCTCCCCATCCTGTACAAGTTCTGGGAACATGTTGAGTCGTCTATCCAATTTCCTCCCATCTATATCTCTCTCATAGAATTCCACAATTTCATTGTTCAGGTATAGTGACCATTTCCATCCCAGTTTACTGCATTAAGCAAGAGACTCTCGACTTCTTTAGGACTTTTCAGTGATGTCTGATCAAATCATTATGCGAGCTCCTGATCCACCAGGTCAGTGACTTCATAGTAGATCCTCTTAAAATAGTCATCTGGGGTCCGAAACTTGTATGGATGAAGTCCCTCATCCAGCTTCCGTGGAACACGTTTGAAATGAGGAAGACTCTGTTGTTCTGTGGAGACATCAGAAGTTTTCACTTTCTTTTCAAAGAATTCTTGGAATTTTTCATTTGAGCATAGTCACTGGAGGTACTGTTTAGCTACAGCTGATGCAGATAGCGCTTGTTCCACTGTGATATCCTTTCCCTGTAGCTGCAGAGAAACTTGCTTAGTAGCACTGAACACTAAGTGAGACAGTTTAAGCCCCCCAAAAGTCTGAAACTTCTCAAGATGGAATAGAATCCCCCCTGCCTTTCTGCCATAGTCGTCATGGTTATGACAATTTATTTCAGCCAAAGCATCGGTCGAAGCCTTATAATTCACCAGGATGGACTCGATAGAGCCTGTGCGCACTGTCTACCTTGTTGGACAAAGTGGCCTAAACCAGGTGCTTCAGGTGAAAACTTTTCCTTCATGTTGGTGAACACTTAGTGAAAACCTCCATCCCGCCAGATGGCGGTTCGAACATAATCCTGCGATGTTTAAAACGTCCTTTTCTTTTTGTTAAATATTTACTGTACACTGTTGTGAGAAACTGGGAATCACGGTAAGCTCTGTTTACAGCTGAAGTTACAAGCTGAGGTTTACCTAAAACCATTGCATATATTTCTGAGGCTACCAACTTTTTACAATGCCACCTACCCTAGAATCTGGGGGGCTGAGAGATACTTCTGCCCCCCCATGCTGAAACCTGGGGGGGCTAGTACCCCTTCTCCCCCCCCTGTTCTGCCACCTCTGCTGTACTATACCACATTTTAATTAATCTGTCCAGGCATGTATGGCAACACTGNTTTTCTCAATTCTGTAAAGTTTGCTTTCCCAAAGTTGTATCTTCCCTGCCTATAAAGCTCGTCTCTTGGCACCACGTTCCCTATTATCATCTGGAACTCAGTGACCACGTGATCACTTTTTCCTACAGGACACAGATATTTCAAGGATTCAATTATGTCAGGTTCTTTGGTTAGCAGTAAATCTAATCTTGCTGGTGTGTCATCACCTCGGAATCGTGTCACTTCTTTGACCCACTGCATCATTACATTATTCATTACAATGTTTAACAATGTAGTGCCCCACGAATGTTCACCACCTCCTGAGTCCCATTTCTCCCAGTTCACCTCTTTATATTTAAAATCACCCATTAGAATTATATTGTGTGTAGCAATGTGTGTGTTTTGGTAGTGTAAATTGAGTTAGTGCTGCATAATAAAAAATATCTCGTACTTTGCAGAAGTGCCCCTCCAGCTTCATGTTTTTGTATCATGCAACTAAACAGGTGTTATGTGCTGTTTGATTAATTGTATTACATGAACCTCCAGCCCATACTTAAGTACATACGAGTACTTGCTTATGTTGGTTATTATTTTACGGATGTGGAGAGAGGTGAAGTATGCATGATTTGTGGTGGTAAGTGATGATGATATGGCATTTTGCAGTTGTGGAAGATCAAGCATTTACAGTTTTGATGAGCATGATGTTTTGCAGTTGTGGAAACTGAGCAGGTATGTATGATAACAGTGACAGTGATGATAATTATATGTGTCTGTCAGCAACCAAACTTTTCAGTCTCGGAAGGGATGGTCACAAATGAATTGCCTCCCTGTCACTATATCCTCCACCTTCGGGCTGCCCTTTCTTCAACTCATACCTCTTCACTTATCTACCTCTGCATCCCATCTTACCCTATGATGATAATGATGATATTATATGATTTATAAGGGCACCAGTATGCCTACATGTGTCAGAAGAACATGCTTGGGAAACAGGACAAGTGTGCAGGTGTGTGGTGACAACAAAAAGATTTTGTGTGTGTGTGTGTGTGTGTGAGAGAGAGAGAGAGAGAGAGAGAGAGAGAGAGAGAGAGAGAACTGCATGGAAAGACATGTTGGTGGCCACATCAGTGCATGGGTATGAGACCTTGGTAGGACATGAATTTATAGGGTAGAGACTGAAAACAATGGAAGTGTGATTATGAAGAAATATATGTGGCATTCATGACTTGGATTGTTTAGGAAACAAAGAGGTTCATAAATGATGTGGAGTGAGAAAGTAGACTTTTCAGAGGCTAGGAGAGAGTGTTGAGATGGTATGGCTGTATAGAGGGAGTAGTTATGTGGTGAAAAATACACATGTTTGTGAGTTTGAGTATGGGAGGAACATGAAGACCAAGGAGACAAATTATGTGGAACATGAATGTTCAAGAAAGTATGGTTTGAAATTTGAGGAAACAAAAGAATTGAAAAAGTACTGAAACAGATGGGTGAAGAGAGTATGGATGCATTTGACACTGGTTGCACCTCCTTTTATTTAGCTTATTATTTGATGAAATGACTGAATTTGTGAAGCAAATCTGAAAGACAAAATTAAAATTAATATGCTCGTTCTTTCAATATCAATTACAAAGGCTCCAACATGCTTGCATGCATCAGCCTTGGTCACCTGATGATGGCTTTCCATATTGCTCGATCTCTGGCAGCCTTCCTATTCAGTCCCGAATCCCTGAGGTTATATTGTATGACTATATCCCAGGTCTTTTTGGTCTGCCTATTGTAACGTTCATAACCCTCACCTTCCGCATCCATTTGTCATTGTCTGTCTTCTCGACATGCTCAGACCATCTCGTGGAGTAGACTGTAGCACCAGTCGAGCAGGTCAGTACTCCCAAGGTGGATGGTAGGCTGATGACAGGGAGAGCTGGAGCTCCCGTTTCATCAGCCTTCAGTACTTGTTCCTGACCATCCCCCTTTGCTGAACTTTTTCAGTGTCTTAGTAACACAGAGAGTAGACCAGCATGCTCTCCAATACAAGTTTCTCTAACTGTCAACATCAAACTACATGCACACTACACACTACACTTTCTTTTCAAAATTGTAAAAAAGAACATGGCGACTGTAAATCATGCCTCGGAGTCCCCAGGGGGGGGGACCATAAATGTCCCCACCATCCGCCCCTCTCCCGGTGATGACTCACTGAGCTGCCTGGACTGGAACCACTGTCTGACTCACTCCTTCTTCATTTCTGTAACATTCGCGGCCGGTCCTCTAACTTTCACTCCGTCGAACACCACCTATTCTCCTCTAAACCTCACCTTCTCTTTCTTTCTGAGACTCGGCTGTCTGAGGCAACTGACAGCAAACCCTTTTCTGTATTCTTCTACTTTCTCTGTTCTCATTTCAAACCCAAAGGTGGCTGTTAAGTATATGTACGCAACGATCTATCTTGCTCTCGTGTTCCTGAACTTGATTCTTCTGAATTCTCTACTCTCTGGCTTTGGCTTTCTTGTGATTCTCTAACTAAATATATCTGTGCTGTTTACTTATCTCCTAATTCTACTGACTATCCAAAATTCTTTGACTATCTTACTTCTACGATGGAACACATTCTGTCCATTTCTCCTTTCTCTGAAATTTCCATTCTGGGAGATTTCAATGTTCACCACCACCTTTGGCTCTCCTCTCCTTTCACTGATCCACCTGGTGAACAAGCCTACATCTTTTCTATCCTTAATGACCTAGAGCACCTTGTACAGCACCCTACCCGTATCCCTGACCGCCTTGGAGAGAGTTCCAACATACTTGACCTTTTCCTAACAACTAATCCTTCTGCTTACACTGTTAATCTTTTCTCTCCGTTGGGCTCCTCCGATCATAACCTTATTACCTTAACCTGTCCTATCGCTCCGGTACGGCCTGTGGACCCTCCAAAGAAACGCTACCTGTGGCATTTGGAGCTGCAGATTGGAAGGCCTTCAGACAGTACTACTTTGATTTTCCTTGGAATGATTATTGCTTCCATGGCCGGGAGCCATCTGAGTGTGCCTTGCGCATTACGGAGGTTATTCTCTCGGGCATGGAAGCATACATTCCTTTCTCATATCCTCTGACTAATGCAAGAAAGCCTTGGTTTAATCACGCTTGTTCTAATGCTGTCCGCAACAAGGAGAGGGCCTACAGTAGGCGTGGAAAGTGTTGACGCCATCTTAAAAAAAGAAAACATTCTTGTGGTTAGCAAGGAGAAACAAATAAATTAACACTCACCATTGAATTTAGTATTTACTGGCACCTTTATTATCTTCTTAAGGCGTCTGGGGAGACTAATGGCGTAGTTATGCAGAACAGACGGACTAAAACTGCTCCATAGCTGCTTGACTGCAGC
>JAGKTI010029989.1:0-12513 GCA_018397915.1 Birgus latro
CTGTCCCCCCCTCTGTTTACATTACTCCCAAAAACCCATTGTCTTAGCCGCCCGACGAAAACAATTATCCTTGGAAAAATTTGGAATTTAAATTTCAGTTTTAAACAGCCATAAAAAAAATGTGCATTGTGTGAGGTGAGTTATAAATATCGGGAGACTTGGGGGATGCAGGTTTCTGCACCCCTCAGTTAAGCTACCGCGCAAACGTAGTGTCGTGTCGGGAGGCTGCGGCTAAGGTCCTCTCTTACTCCCGTTGTCAGTCTTCCTCCACCTTACACCTTCAGTCAGTCTTCCTTTGTATGTCTCCCTCTGCCTTTCTTTCTCTGCCTGTTTTCACCTGCCTGTCTTCCTGTGCCTGTCTCTTTCTGGCTTTTTTTTCTGTTTTTCTTTTTGTTTCTGTCCACTTGTCTTGCTTTACCTGTCTCTCTCTCTGCTTGCCTTCCTTTGCCTGTCATCTTCTCACTGTCTTCGTCCTCCTTTCTCCTTCTATGTATTATCGTCTATGTACGCCTGTTTTTTCTACCTGTCTGTCTTCCTCAGTCTGTCATTATCTCTTTCTACCTGCCTCCCTCTTTGTCTGCCACAGCGTCTATTTTCCTCTTTGTCTGTCACCGGGTCTGTCTTCCTGTTTATCTCTTCCCTGAATATTTGTGCCGTGTCTGCCTCTTTTTGTGTCACTGTTCCGTCTCTCTTTATCTCTCATTGTGTGTCTCTCTGTGACCGTGTCTGTCCCTCTGTCACATCGTCTTTCCCTCTCAATATTTGGCACTAAGCCATTTCACTCAGTTTTTTCCTCATTATAGAGTAACCCAAGGAAGGAAAGTAGCTAATGCGATGAAGGCCTTGAGAAAAAACTGAGGCTTGAGTGTTGAAGCTGCACGAGGCTTACATGAAGGAGTGTTAATGCCAACTTTAACATACGGATGTGAGACTATGGTGTGGCATGAAAATGAAAAGTCAAGAGTAAGAGCAGTGGAGATGGGACTGCTGAGGAATGTATTTGGAGTACAGAGAGTGAGTAGGATACGGAATAATGTGATTCGTGAAAGATGCGGGGTGAGGAAGTCTGTGGACACCAGAATCAATGAGAGTGTACTGAGATGGTTTGGTCATGTGGAAAGAATGGATGGTAACGGAGTGGAGAAAAAGTATATCTGAGCGAATTTGAAGGAGGGAGGAGTCGACAAGGCCAAGAAGGTGGAGGGATATGGTGGATAAGTGTGTGAGGAAAAGAGGTATGGAAGTTGATGAAGCTATGGAACTACCAAGAGACCGAGCTGGCTGGATGAAATTTGTGCAGAGAAGCTCATAACCAAGGATTTGGCACCTCTTTCTAACATGACACCGTTCGGATTGACTCTATCAGATCAGTAAATGTGAAGCTAAAGAACGTGCTTTTTTTTTGGGGGGGGGGGGGCTATCTGATGAAGCCAGGATTTCGATGTCTTGAATGATGAGTGAATGGAATTGGGCAAACTTAGGCTGTCTGGACATTGTTACTCATCACCCTGCCCTAAGGTGGGAAAGGAAGTCCGGATGATGATGATGATGATTGTATTATTCTTCTCATCATCAGTCGATTTTATTCAACTCGAGAGACTTTTCGGAATGGACACAGCCTTCACTAATCATTCAAGCTACGAGGAGTCTTCCTAAGGTTTATATAGTTGTCGGGAGGTAGCAAAGTAACAAGAAAAAAAATGATCTATGTAGTAAGTGACAACCTCAGCCACTGACATATGTTCGCTGTGCTTCATTCTCTTTCACATGCTATCACGCTGTCATCCTCTGTTTCACACACACTTTGTCATTTTCTCTGCCACACTCGCTGTCACTTCTCTGTCACAGTTATTGTCTCTCCCTATCACACTCTTGCGTTCTGTCACACTCAGTCATTTTCTCTGTCACGTGGTGTCATTCTCACTGTCACACTAAGTGACATTCTCTCCGTTACACTCACTGCCCTTATACAGTATTTGTGACACTGTCTCTGTAACACTTACTGCTTCTGTTACACTGTCTAACACACTCACTGCTATTGTCAAGCTTGCTGTCTGTCATACTCATTTCCTCTGTCACATTCAGTCTGACGCACTCACTGTCAGTCACACCCATTCAGTCTGACGCACTCACAGTCAGTCACACTCTTTTGCCATTCGGTCACATTCGTTGTCTCGGTCACACTACCATTCCCTCTCTGTCACACTCGCTTTCTGACGCACCCACTGTCTGCCACATTCACTGTCTATCACATTCACTTTGTCACAGCCACTGTCTCTGCCATACTCATTCTCTCTGTTACATTTACTGCCATTCTTACTCAGTCTCTACATATCCACTTAGTCACATACCCACTCACTGGCATATTTTCAATGTGCCACGAAGTCTGTGTCACACTTCCTGTCTCTTTGCAACATTCACTGCCTCTGTCACATTTTCTGCTAATGTGTCACAGTCACTGTCAGTCCTTCTGTCACCATAACTGTGAAACATTCATTGTCTCTCACCCTCACTCGCATTTTGTGTTTCATTCTCACTGGCATATTCTTCCTGTCATATCTTGTCACCCTCGCTGTCTTGGTATCACCTTCATTCCTCATGTCAGAGTGCCACTTATTTTGAGCCACATTATGGCCCTTTCAGTACGATTATTTCTTTATTCAAAATCTTGCTGCCACCATACGGGTTTAGTCACCTTCAGAAAGGCTTCTAACAATGATGAAGCTGGAATAATATTATCCCTGTAAGTACAGTGATGTCTTAACTTGTTATTCTTGGTAACACATGCCATTCTTATCTGCTCAGTAAAGGCTTCTAACAATGACTGACTATTAAAATATTCACACTATACATCCCTTTAAGTAAATCGAGCACATAAACCTATCTCCAGTTACACCCATCCCACGGACCTGTTCCCGCACTGACAAATTCCTCCCCCTTCTGTGGACCTGATTTCCTCATTAGACCTATTTTCCTCATGGACCTATTTACCCCATGGACCTATTTACCCCATGGACCTATTTTTCCCATGGACCTATTTTCTTCCTCAGTCTAGTTTCCTTTCCTGGATCTTTCTTCCCCTTGGACCTGTTTTTCCCATGGATCTATTTCACCCTCGGACCTACTTTTTCCTGGACTTGTTCAATCACCGACCTGTTTTTCCCCCCATGGAAAACACTGAATCCACTCATGGGCCTATTTCCTCCCATGGAGCTCTTTTCTCTCACGGCCACGCAGTGTAGATGGACATTACACACACTTACTGTAAACATAGAGAAATCATGAAAAGTAGCTGGCCAGTATGTATGAAACGAAAAGTATATAACAAAATGTATAAACTCAGCTATGACGTACGGTTGTGAGACCTGGAAACTGACAAAATCGATGGAAAATCAACCAATCCGTTCTAAAACAGCAATGGAAAGGTCAGTGTCGGTAATATCTTTAAGAGACAGGAAAGGATCAACCCGAGTGAGTGGGCAAACTAATGTCAAGGACATTATAGAAGTTATAAAAGAACAGAAATGGAGGTGGGTAGATCATGTAGCAAGAGTAAGAGATAACCGATAGAGCAAGAGGCTGACTGACTGGACTCGAAGAGATTATAACCGTAGCAGAAAAAGGCCAGGCACGACGTGGAGAGATGAGACAGAGACGTTTACAGGCAAAATGTGACAGAGATTGGCTCTGTTAATGAGTTCGTGAAAAAGACTGGGGAGGCCATTGTTTGGCAGTGGAGTTGCAGCGGCTGATGGTGATGATGATGATGATGATGACGATGATGACTGTAGACAGATATGGATAGGCAGATAGATGGATAGGTAGGTAGGTAGATAGACAGATGGTTAGGTAGGTAGACAGATAAACAGATAGATGGATAGGTAGGTAGACAGATAGACAGATGGATGGACAGGTAGGTAGACAGATAGATAGATGGACAGGTAGGTAGGTGGATAGATGGATAGGTAGGTAGACAGATAGACAGATAGATGGATAGGTGGGTAGGTAGGTAGACAGATAGATAAGTAGGCAAATAAACAAAGAGAGTCGGACAGACAGAGAGACAGATAAACAGATAGACGGATGGATGCACAGATAGTATTTTCACTTCCAAGGGCCTCATTGACAATCATATCACATTTTGGCCTTTGACTGTTGTCCAGCTGCTCGGTACACCTTCACTACACACACACACGCACACACACACACACACACACACACACACACACACACACACACACACATACTGCTTTCACTATACACTTTTCTTACATTCACTATACACGTGGCACACACACCTATCCCTACCTTCTTTCCCACTCTACACAGCTGCACCAAAGCACAGCCTACACCTGTGTGATTAATTATTAATTACACACCTACCACACGCTCGCCTATATAATAGCCCTCGTATACTCACTCTTCACTACATACCTGCCCCCAAACCTTCATTGCACATCTACCACACAGTCACCTTAACGCACTTTGCCGATTCCTGTCCTCCCCCCCCACACACACATGCATATGTCCCCCATACACCTGTCCCTTCACACCTCTCCCTCGCACAGCACACCTGCCCTACACCTGACCTTAAATACCACACCTGACTCATGGTCCACTAGCATTCCTGGTAAATAAATGATGTGTGGGAGAAATGTCAAGGTAATGATCAATCTGGGGGATGGGCAGTCAACGCGAGGGGAGAAATGGCAGACCGAGGGTAAGAGAGGGAGATGAGGGAAGGAGAGAGAGAAAGGAAGATGGAGATTAGCGAAGATTGGTATGAGAGGTAGGTGGAGGGTGAGAAAACAATAGATCAAAGATCAGTGTTAAAGGACAAGGTGAACTCAAACAGGTTTTATTTTATTTAGACCAAAGCTAGTGGAAAATGTTTTAGGGTCAGGCAAAGGTTAAGTAATTCGCTTTTGAGAGCAATCGGTACACGATCAAGGTCACTGGCCAAAGGCAAATGTTCGACCCTTAGACTAAAGCGTGTATGCAAGAGTTGCACTCAATGCAACACTTGAGTGCACAACTTGGTCTAAGATCCGAATATTTGATCTTACCCTGTGACTTCGACCTTCGAATGACTTCTCAAAATTTATACTTCACCTTTGCCTGACCCTAAAGTTTTCCGCCGTTTTCAGTCTAAATCAGACAAAAACTGTTTTAATTAACCTTGTGCTTTGGCCTTGGTAATTTACCTACTGTTTCCAAAATTAAATTTCTTCATCCTTAGCTTACCTTCAGTCCTTCCACCAAGTTTGGTCCAAATCTAATCAAAACTGAGTTGTATGACCGAACATTTGACCTAGCCCTCTGACGTTGACCTTTTACGGGTTGTTCTCAAAACTGAATCTCTTCATCCATGCCTTTATCCGAACACTCCCATCCACAAAACTTGGTCTGAAACAGATCAATAATTGTTCAGGTGATATTGCCAGGCGATCGTAACCTTTCACATTTCCCTGTGTCCTTGACAGAATCGAATTTCTCTATTAAAATTTCATCTATATCAAATAAAAGTTGCTCAAGCTGACATTGTCATGTAACCTTTAGCCTTTGATCTTTAGTTCTAAAAAATTATAGGTCAGCCCAATGGCTGATCCTCAGCTCCTTCACCAGCTTTGGTCCAAATCCGATCGAAACTGTTGTATCCTCACCATTGATCGATTGTTCTCAAAACTTACTCCCCTCGTTTTTATACTTAACCACAACCTTGCTATCAAATCTGACCTAAAACTGATAAAACTGCAAAACATTGGCCTTGCAATAAACTTTGACCTAGGCCTGAGGCTGTGATATTTAATCCATTGTTTTACATAACAATTTTATTTACTCCTTGGCTGACCCACAAGCCCTCCACAATGTCTGGGTAAATAGGATCAGAGTTAGTCCGTTAGAACATAAATACATGGTGCTGATAGGATCCCTTCTGTTGTCCTCAAGAACTGTGCTTTTTTATTTACACCTTCCTATGTAATTTTTTTCGTCTTTCTCTGCCAACTTGTATCTTTCCTTCTTGCTAGAAGTTTGCTTTCATTCAGCCAGTCCTAAAGAAGGGTGACCAATCCCAGCCATCTGACTATCGCCCAACTTCCTTCTGTATGTTTAAAGTTACTGAATCTATTCTTAGGAAAAAATTTAGGCCCTTCCTTTTCAGAATTTTCCCTGTGATCTCCAGTATGGCTTGCAGGAGGAACATTCCACTGGTGATCTTCTCACCTTCCTTTCAGACTCCCGGTCATCCTCCTTTCATGACTTTGGGAAAAGCTTTGCCGTCGCACTTGAAATCTCAAAGGCTTTTGATCGAGTCTGGCATAAATCTTTTATTTCCAAACTGCCCTCATACGGTTTCTGTCCTTCTATCTGTGCCTTCATCTCTTGCTTCCTTTCTGATCATTCCATAACTGCTGTTGTAGACGGACACCGTTCTTCTTTTAGAGCTATGAATAATGGTGTTCCTCAGGATTCTATTCTATCATCAACTTTCTTCCTTTTATTCATCAATGACCTTCTAAGCTGTTCACCTAACCCTATCCACTCATACACTGATTACTCCGCCCATTACATTTCTATTCGCTTCTCACAACATCCTTTTAAGCAGTCACTTCAACAAGCACGGGATGAGGCTATGGCACACCTAATGTTTGACTTGGCTCATATCTCTGATGGGGTAAAGTAATCTTGGTGTTTTTAATGCATCAAAAACTCATTTCTTATATCTTTTGACCCGCCAAAATCTTCTACAAAAGTATGTTCTAATTTTCAACAGTATCGAACTTAATCCTGCACTATCTTTAAACATACTTGGAGTTTCATTCCCTCAGGATTTATCTTGGAAAAATAATATTGCCTTTCTTGTAAAATCAGCTTTCAAGAGATTCGGTGGTCCAAAGCTGACTCCGTGTCTTCTTCACCCCCGCACAGTACCCTGTGTAGAGTACAACTCTCATGTGTGAGGTGGCTCCCCACAAACAGCTCTTCTCAACAAAGTGGAGTCAAAGGCTTTTCATATCATCAACTCCCCTCATCTTATTGGCTCCCTTTATCCTGTGTCTCCTCACCACGCTGTTGCATCTTTATCTGTTTTTCTATTGCTTCTTCAGTGGTCACTGCTTCTCTGAATTGTCTCCTTGCATCCCTCCACCATTACACTGGGCACATAGCATCGGTCTGGCAGCAAACTGTCATCCATTTTCTGTCCAACTCTGTAATGCAAGAGTGAACCTGTACTCCCAGTCCTTAATGTATGTAATAAGTCACCTCTGGAACTGTCTTCCTCTGTTTTTCCTACTGCCTATGACCTCCAGTCTTTAAGTCAAAGTGTCCAGGCATCTTGAAATGAACGGATCTTGAACTTGGCTCTGTGCTATTTTACTTTTATTTTTTCTTGGAGAGAACAATATTGGAGACATCTGACCTTAGGTTCCTTCTTTGCACAAAACACACACACACACACACACACACACACACACACGCACACACACACACACACACACACATACAAACAAACAAACAAATATGCGCAGTTCTTGTCAAATCATCCCACTGCTAATGGAGCTCCTTACACAATGCCTTATATCAAGTGTGTTCAGCCCGCCTTGCTCCACTGCCCACCACCCTCACAGCTCTCCCCGACAACAGATTTATTTATTTATTTTTTAACTTGTGCATCCTATCCACTCCCCTCTGTCCCCGTCCCTTTGTTCCCTCCATCCTTATTTTCTTCTCCATCAAAATCCTAAAAGTAACCTACAGTACCTGATGATGACGCCCATCATCACTGAATATATTTCCCCCGTCATGCCTGACCACCATATCCATCACAGCCTATCCTGCCCACTCCTCTACGTCCAAGTTACCCAAATCTGGTTGACCTGAATCAGCACTTCTGAAAAAGAAGATTACTACTAGGGATGATTTGTAGCACACACCATCATATGCATTACCTGAAGTGGAGTGGATTAACAGTCTGTCCTATCTATCTATAGCCCGATGCCTTGATCCCGTAAGGGATAGCTACAAACAAATCTCCTTCATGTCACTCTATCCCCAACCATTCCTCTGCCCTCCCCTCAACTCACTACCCCCTCTCTCATATTCCTTTCTACTCCATCCCTCAATCTCGTCCTCGGTCTCCTCCTCCTTCTCCCCCTTTCACCTCATTCACATACACTCTCTTCGTTATTCGCTCACTCTCCATCCTCTCCACATGGCCAAACCACCTCTAAGTATTTCTCCTGACGCTTTCTATCACCTCCATCTCCACACCACAGTGCTCCTTCACTTCCTCATTTGTCAGTCTGTTTCTCCATGTAACTCCACATGATTCTCTCAAATAAACTCATCTTCACTGCTCACATTCTTGACTTGTGTCCTTCCAACAAGATCCAAGCTCCGTTCCCATGCATTACATGTGGTATCACAATACTACAATGCAGCGACTTTTTATTACCTCCATGCTCACTTCCCTGTTTCCTGTCGCTGCTTTCAGAGATGCAGAGGCCTTTCTTCTCTGTTGTACCCTTTCACACATTTCATCCTCTAAACCTCCATCATTACTTATCACACTACCCAAGTACTTAAATGCACTCACATTTTCAATTTCCTCACTATCCAGCCTCGCTGTGCATTCAGTGACTTCATGTCTTTGAAGACCACAGCTTCACTCTTCCCTATTCACCTTTAAATGCGTTTCTTACACACCCTCCCAGACTCATTCACCAAGTATTGCTGGTCCCCTCCGTTTTCACTAAAGGAAGTTGAGTGGCTGCTGAATGAGCTGAACCGTCACAGTGGAACTGATCCCTTTGGCATGTTCCTTCTCTTTTTCAAGAAAGCATCCACAGTCATGACTCCAAAACTGAGTGCAGTATTTAAGATTTTCATGCGCTCTGGATTGTTTCCGTCTTGTTGACAAGTTACTAACAACACTGCTATTCTGAAGGGTTTCTCTTCTCTGTATGTCAGGAATAATAAGCCTATCTCCATTACACCCATTTGGGTTTTCGAGGGTCTCGTTTCTTCTCGTCTATTGACGTTTCTAGAATGTTCTGGTTAGCTTCCTTCTAACAAGTTTGTGTATCAGAAGAATCTGAGCACTATGGATGCATTGCTTACTATTTCTCACGTCCTGCAGTCTGCCCTGGACCGTGGTTCTGAGGTCAAGATTGTACAACTGAACTTCTCTACTACTTTTGATCATGCGAACCACGAAGATTTCTGTGGAAACTGCATAGCATCAGCACTGGTGGCCAATTCTATCCATACTGATGCAGTTTTTGAGAGGTCACATGCATCGTGTTTGCATGGGGGAATGTTACAGCAGCTGGCGTGATGTCCATTTAGGCATCCCCAAGATAATGTTCTTGGACCTTTACACTTTTACCATCTACGTCATCGATCTGCTTCAGCTTACTAAAAAGCTGTATTATGTTGATGATGCCACATTGGCTGAAACCATTTCATCTCCTCAGTCATGTCTATCTGTTTGCCAGTTATCAGTGAAGATTTGGCTCTCATCCCGCTGTGGTGTAAAAAGTGGGACATGAAACTCAACCCATTGATGACAAAATTACTGACTACTTTCCGTTCTCCAACTTGATACCCACTCCATGATCCCCTGTTCCTGTATGGATCAATTCTAGCAGAGTGCTTAGAACTTGAGATATGGGGGGTTAATTCGACCCAAAACTGACTTTTGAAAGCAATATCCATTGTGTGGTATCTTCTGCCTCTAAGATCGAGATACTGAGGAAGCATGAGGTCCTCACTCATGCTTCTATTTCTGCTAATTGCTGGATGGCAAGCTGGTAACAGAGAGAGCTGGAGCTCCTGTTTCACCAGCCCTTGGGACCTGGTCCTGACCATCTCTCTTTGCTGATAATTTTCAGTATATTCATTAATACAGGGACTATGTCAGCATATCCTCATAAACATCTAGTTGCAACTGTCAACACCACACTATGCATACCATCACAAACATCTACCTCCAGCTGTCTACACCACACTACATGCACATTAAACATCACACCTTTTATTCCATCCCCCCCACTCTTCCCTTCAACAAAGGCCACTGCATTGTTACGAGCGAATGTGGTGGTACCTTGGATTGCTACCACCGGCAGAGTAGGGCTTCTGACACAGAGCCCTCCCGGTCAACAAGTGACTGCGCCAGCGACGGTTATTGCTATTACAAATCATGCTCATCAGCAGAAAAATGCGGATTCGGTCTTATTTATTACCACCATCCGTGGTCTTAGTATCAGTGGAAATTCTGTTCACTTCTTACATCCATGTCCATCTAGCCCTAACCAATTCTCTCTCTCTCTCTACTGACTTATTCTCATAAAGTGTTCCTGGTTACCATTTCCTCACTAACTTTTGTAACAAGGGTGTCACTTTGCTATACTGAATCAGAATATGCAATTGGCACCATCGTGAACTTAACATATACTAATTTTGATTCCTCAGTGTAAAAACTAAATTACTGTATTATTACCAAATACTCGTATATCTGTAAAGCTTAATGCTCCCCCAGTGCAGCATTAGAACCGACCGCGGTTGTTTCCATATCCAAACAGCTGGTCAGCTTTAACCCACCTTTATAATTACCGTATTGGGTAATTTTAACGTCCCTGGAATGATCATTGCATGCTGCCAAGACTTGCGATACTGGTCTAGAGTGCAAGCTGTTTGCGGAGTCGTTTACTTTCATACAGCTGGTAAAGCAACCAACTAGCATACCAGATAATCCTGACCACAGTGCCTATCTCTTGAACCTATTGCTGACAGGCAACCCAGATCAACACAGGATAGAGGTATTGTCACCACTTGGATTCTCCGATCATAATTTCAACAAAGTATCATTCATTAGTTGCCCCGAACTTCCGCGATCTGAACTAGTCAGGGTGACCAGATGGCACTTTGATAGGAAAGACTGGGATGAATTTTGAAATTATTTAACTGACATTCCAGACAGTCTTTCTTCTCCACTGACACCAATTCAACCCAGTCCCACATTACTGACCTAATACAAGTTGGTGTGGAACTGTTCATACCCAGTCAACAATTTCCCAAAAGATCAGAGTCCCTGCAAATGTTTCGACAGCAATTGTACCAGAGCAACGGCCCAAAAGTCTTTAGGAAATAACTCTTACTTGAAGGTAACTACCAAATGCCTCAATCACTTTAAAATTGCTAGAAAACACGCAAAAGCAGTAATAATTTCTCAAAATCAAATATTCCTCACAATCAGGCATCCAGTCTCTTAAATTACTCTAATGACAATAAGACATTCTGCAACTCTCGATTCCTTTAACCCGCTGCATCCCGGCCGATTTTTTACCAATGACCCCCCCTCCCCATCCCGGCAGATTTTTTATTTTATTTATTTATTTTTTTACCAAAACCTCCGCCTTTTATGAGAAACAATGGCAAATAAAAAAAAAGTGCTCACCTGAGTTTAGAAGTGGGCTATACAGGTGACCCTTTAAACACCTGGTACCATGTTCTCTGGAGCCGTGCTGCAGGTGTTGCATTTTCTATGGTAGGGGTAACTATTGCAAACCATTCAGAATAGGTAGATATTTGTTCATTTGGTACGAATTTATATGTAGTACAAGAATATATTGGTTTTCACACAGTAATATAGGCGATATAAGCGTTGTTTCACTCAAACACATCAACATACCGCACCTTCCTTGGCGACATTACCTCCTCATCACTTCTGCTCGGTTCTTCCTCTGGCCCCACATAATCTTTGTCTTCCACATCGGGAATCACTTTCGTCTTGAATTTCGTCGTCGGAGAGACCGTGGTGCTACATGTCTTTACAAGTCAGGTCACTGCTAACTGGTGAGTTGCCGAGATAATGGCGTGTGGGAGGGGGTCACGCAGTGTCAGGCAGTGTCGCCACCTGGCGACAGGTAGAGGAAGGTCTCCCACATATGCCTACCAAAAATTACCCGCGAAACTTGAAAAATATGCAGATGACGGACCTCGCAATTGCATAATATACTGATACGTCGACGGGTGTCAGCATGAAAAAAGTTGTAACATATCCATCCGTTAACGGGACACGGCGGGTTAATAGTAACTTCATCGTCAACACCCATTCCCCCAGTAAAATCTTCAAACGGAAATGATGTAAATTACCTCTGTGGAAAAGTTAACATTTTTGCCAATACGTTTGCTAGAAATTCTACCTTAGATGAAGTCATCCAGGACGTTCCTGTACTAGAACTTGATTTTTTTTCGAAATTGCTCCACAAAAGACACAGACTAATGGGGGCACGGTGGCTCAGAGGTAGAGCAACAAGCTCGGGACCGGGGGGTCGCGCGTTCGAGCCGCGCCCGGGACTGCCGTGCCGGGAGGGGTAGCGCCCTCCTGTTACCTAGCGGGGCTATATGATCTCATTGTAAGGTCTAGCTCGGGGGATTCTTTAATCCCTTTTTTTTAGATACATAAAACCAATCCTAGACAATTTACCAACCAACAAAGCTCCACTT
>JAGKTI010029991.1:0-12512 GCA_018397915.1 Birgus latro
TCCTGCTTCCAATTTAATTTTTTCATGCATGGTTTTTAAGTGCACCAGCTATGAAAAAGGTGAAAGGCAGTGAATTTCATGTCCAGTCATAACCTAACCTAACCTAACCATTTTTCTGGTAGCAATTTACATACATCATTTACTGTGTTTGATGCTTTGTATCCAATAATTTAGTGTATAAAATGTGAGAAAAGATGATTTCCATGTTAGATACTTACTTATACTATGCTGGCAAGTTCTGACCACCTATGCCTCACTCACCTCTAAATCATCATTTTTTGTTTAAAATTCAATTAATTCATGCTTTGTGTGCATTATTTATGTGAAAAGGGACCTAAATAAGGGCTATACATGTCCAGTAGGGAGGTAGGAAGGTAGTTTTCTGATTTAGGTTAGGTTAGGGTCATGAATGACCCGTGCTGGAGCTTCAGGGCCCAATATTTGGACAAAACCAATATTCGGACATGCCTTTGGCTGTATTGTGTCGAATAATGGAGGGATTACTGTATATATATTTGGTATATATATATATAGTGCTTTTATTATAATGTAATCAGACTTGTCTTCTTCAAAGTACTCCCCACCACTGTTCATACAGCATTCTCAGTGTTTTTTCCAGTTCTAGAATGCATCCTGGAATGATTTTTCAGAGATGGTGTGCAGTTCTCATAGTGAATTTCCTTCTGGCCCTTCCATCATCTGAACTTGGTGATCTTTCAGGGTGAATGTCAATTTTGGGAGCAGAAAGTCTTCAGGGGCCATATCAAGAGAGTAGGGTGGCTGAAAGATGATAGTTGTCTCGTGCTTTGGCAGAAAGTCACGGATAAGGAGCGAAGTGTGTGAAGCTCCATTGTAATGGTGCAGCATCCAGGTTTTGTCTATCTACGCCTCAGGCCTCTTCCTTTGGACTGCATACCTCAGATGCTTCAGGACATCCAAGTAAAACTCTTTATTGACTGTGACTGCATGGAATAAACTCATAATGAATGATGCCCTTCCACCAAAATAAAGAAGATCAACATCACCTTCACATTTGAGTGATTGACCAGCCGTTTTTGGTCGTGGAGATGATATGCCAGCTCATTGCGACACCTGCCTTTTTGTTTTGACATTGTAGCCATACACCCATGTTTCATCACCTGCTATGATATTTTTCAGAAAGTTTTCATCATTCGAACAATCAAACAGCTCCAGGCTGAGTGTAACATGGTTCTCTTTTTGCTCATGTATCAGCATATGTCACACAAATTTTGCGGCATCACAGTGCATCTTCAGTTTTTTAGTTAAAATCATGTGGCATGAACTTTTACAAATGGCTGCTTCTTTGGAAACTTCTCGGACAGTCAGGCAATGATTTTCACAGATCACAGCACGCACTTTCTCAACATGATCGCTGTCTGTTGATGTGGAAGGTCATCCAGGTTTGGGATCGTGTTCTCTCCTTCTCAATTTGAACAGCTAGAACCTCTTCTGACATTGTGTACAGCTGAAACAATCCTCCCCATAAGCCTGTTGCAACATTTGAAAAGTCTTCATAAAATTTTTTCCAATTTGAAGTAGAATTTCATACAAACACATTGCTCTTCAAGATCCTTCATTGTTCAACTTGCAAGAAATTGCTACGTGAACAAAACAAACATTCACTAAAGCACATATACCTCAATGATTAAGTGACATAGCATGATGCAGCTAAAGCTCAAAGTCGCCGCTGCACGGTGCTCCCATCGCGAGCTGCTGCACAGGCACATTGGCACACCATTTAAAAATTAAAGTTTGTATTTCTTTTTTGGACAGACTTCATAACTGTATGGAGAGACTGGATGCAGATATGGTGGTGAAAAGGATAAACTGTTTGTGAGTTTAAAGGTGGAAGTAGGCATGGTAGACCAAGAAGAGGATGGATTGGATATGGTAAATGAGTGAGTAAGAGAGCAAGGTATGAATGTTGATGAAGGTAGGGAACTGACAGGTGACTGAGGTGGTTGTATGTGTCAAAAACTGAGCAACATATGACAAGGGTTTGGCACCGCCTTTTACCATGACTGTCTCGTTGGTGTATATGAAATGCATCTATATTGAAAATGACATAATGAATATGCACACTGTGCAGCCGGTTTGGCCTGTGAAGTGGGGCTGGGATTTCAGGGTCTTGACACCATTTTTGCTGGGCATGCTGTTGATACCCCTCCCTCTTTTATGATTTCGCCTCCATATTTTTTGTATTCTTCCTTAGCCCATCTTTGTGAAACAGGCTAGATTTTTTTTTCTTTCTTTCTTTTTTTTTAATAGATGCTAGTATGGTATACAGCTATAATTCATATAATCAGTCTGCACTGTGTTGATGATACTGCTACCCCATTTTTTTCCCCCCTTGCAAAAGATGTTAACCATTAATTACATTAGTTACATCTTACCTTACATCCTTCCTTGAAGATTAACTGTTTGTTCAGAGAGACTTCTGGATTGTTCTGGGATGAGAAAATGGCTCACTGCTGTTGCCGTTTTATATAGAAACTCTTAGTCATCCAATTTACTGGCTAGTTTCCTCTCTGCACAGATAATAACTTGTATTTGTAATTAAGTTGTTAGGTATAATATAAACTACCTTTAGTTGTTAACTGAGGCTGTGTACTGGAACTAATGCCGCTTTGTGACTGGTGATTGTGATGAAAGAGGCGATTGCGAGTGTGTGTGTGTGTGTGTGCATAGGAGAGATATGATAATCATCTATCTGTCATGTTATCTTCTTGCTGTTCAGCCAGTTCTTCCCTTTTTCTCTTATCCCTCTGTAATTCTTGACCTACATGTATTTCAGTCATTAAGTTCTTATAAAATCCCCACTGCTTTCCCCTTTTACCTCACTTCCCATTACTCTGTTTTTCTTGTCACATTTTACCTGTTTTTCAATACCCATTTCTCTTTTATCTCTATGTTCTCATCTACCCCCCCCACCTTTTTTTTAATGGCTCTGAGTACTGTATTCTCTTTTCTTTATTTTAAGTAAATGCCTCCTGACTTTCCACCCACTCCCCGATGCCTCCATTTTTTCTCCCTCCTCTCCCCTATACCCCATTCTTTCTCCCATCTCTCCCCTGTACACCATCTACCTCCCACCTCTCCCCTGTACCCCATTCCTCTCCCCCATCTGCCCTCATTTTTTCCCCACTTCTTCATCCCTTTCTTCCCCTTTGCCTTATTCTGTTTTCCCCATTCTTCTCTTTCCCTTCCCCTTGGTACCCATTCTTTCCCCACTCTCCCTTGGCCCCCATTCTTCCCTTCCCCTCTTTCATCTGCCCCATTTACCGTTCTTCTTTTCCCCACATTATTATTATTTATTTATTTTTTTCACTCTGCCCCCATTCTCCCATTTGCTTCCTTACATCCATGTTTCCCCATTTCCATCTCCCCTCCCCCCTCCTCTCTTCCCAGCTTTTCTTCCTGACATTCAATGTATCCCCTCCTCTTCCCTATCATTTTGTTCCTCCTGCCTCCTCCCTTGTCTCTCATGTCCCCTGTGCCTCCTCCTCCTCCTCCATTGTCCCCTCTCCCTTTCTCCTCCCTTGCCTCCCCTCTTCTTCCCTTGCCCCTCTCCTCTTCTTTTGCCCCCATCTTCCTCCCTTGCTCCCATCCTCCTCCCTTGCCACCCCCCTCCTCTCCCCTGTCCCCTCCTCCTCTCTCTCCCCACCTGCCAGCTCTTGCTTCCTGTCTCCTACTCCCTCTCCCCTCCCTGTCCCCTCATACCCCATCTTCCCACCTGTCCTCTCCTCCTCCTCCTTTCACACCTTTTCTTTCATGCTCCTGTCCTCTGCCTCCCTCCCCTCCCTAACCTGCTCCTCTGTTTCTTGCCATGCTTCCCTTCTCCCTCTCCCCTCATACCCCCTTCTCTTTTATCTCTTCCTTTTTCCCACCTCCTCTTCCCTTGCCCACCTCCACTTTTTTTTTTCTACCTTCTCCCTCTTACCTATTCTTCTCTTTATCACCCAGCATGAAGTGCCACAGATAAGATAACACTGGCCACTGCCTTTTGTGTTCAGCTTTGATGTATGAAAATGTGTATTGTAATTATAATGTTGGGCCATCTTTTTGGTCTGAAGTAGTGAGTTGTTTCACTGGGATTGCAGTTAACAGTTCAGAATCATTGAAGGTGCAACAGCATATTTAATAATGTTTTGATAAAAATATTAAGTTAAATATCACAGATGTTGATATTGGCTGGTTGTGGAGTAGTTGTTTATTTTATGTAGCTCAGTACAACATTGTTTTTACTTACATCATGAAGTACTGGTATTTGAGAATGACATTTCTTACTCTCCTATCATTATTTTTTTTTATTTTTTTTTAACCTCATCCTTCAAGGTATTGTTTTTGGTTGAGTTTGTTTCCTTCTTTCTTTGTTTGTTAGCAACATTGCAGAAAAATGGCACAATGAAATTACATGAAATTTTCAGGATATGTGGGCACTCGTCCTAAAAGAAAGAGATTAAATTTTGGATGCAATCGTGTGGCTTTGAAAGGTCAGAATCACGGTCATGGATTTTCAGTGGGCTATAACTTGAAAACGGTTGAAGATAGAGATATTTTTTATTATGAACATGCAGGAACTTGTAATATGGGCTTTCATTTGGCACCAAGACCTTTGACCTTGAAAGGTCAAACTGAAGGTCACGGATATTCAGGGAGCTATAAGCTCACAGCTAGTTGAAGGTACGAGATATTTACTATTATCAGCATATAGGAAGTCCCATATGGGTTTTTAATTAGTACCTTGGCCTTTGACTGGAAGTGACTTTGAAAGGTCAAACTCAAGGTCACAGATATTCAGGGGGCTATAACTCGAAACTCAGTGGAGATAGAGCTATTTACTATTACCAGGATTATAGGAACTCTCGTATTGGCTTGTATTTAGCAGCATGACCTTTGACCTTGAGTGACCATGATAGGTCAAACACAAGATCACGGAGTTTCTAAGGGCGTAATTTGAAAACATTTGCTCCATTATCTTAGACTCTAATTACGCTATCTATCTATTGCCAGATGCCTCAATCCCGAACGGGGTGGCCACAAACAAATCGCCTCCATGTCACTCTGTCCCCTGCCATTTCACTACCACGCTCCCAACTCACACCCCCCTCTCTCATATACCTCTCCACTCCATCCCTCCATCTCATCCTCGGCCTCCCCCTCCCTCTCGCCCCCTCCACCTCACTCACATACACTCTCCTCGTCAATCTTTCACTCTCCACATGCCCAAACCACCTTAACATGTTTCTCCTAACGCTTCCCATCACGTCCTCAACCACACCACAACGCTCCTTCACTTCCTCATTTGTTAGTCTGTCTCTCCATGTGACTCCACATGCTCCTCTCAAATAACTCATTTAATTATGCACTGACATTAAATGACAGAAATGAGTCAGTATTTAACAGCAATAAAATAACTGCTCTCAGGTGAGGTTTTTTGTGCCTGGCACCACTTGTCTTCTGTGTTGCAAAAATTTTTAATCCAGCATACCAAAGAAGTCTTTACTGAGCTGAATGAAATTGCCTTGTGTTAATCCCGATTGAAGGAAAGTAGACATAGGTGGACTGAAGAGGCCAAGTCAGCACCACGCGCAAACCATTCTTCCTACAAGAATTACTGTTGTCTGTATTGGGTATACTACTGCTATGCTGCATTACCATCTACCTCCAACCCAGCCCATCCTACCCATTCCTCCACTTGCACCCCATCCTTATTCCACCTCCATACAGAATTTCTTTGAGCAAAATCCTTTTTACTACTGGTACTGCATCTCATACATTGTATATTTACAGTGTACTTGTCGAACCTGTTCCTACCTCTGACTACCATCTCAGCTAATCGTGTCCCTTTCTCCACCCACAGCACCCTCATTTTGCTCTCCTGTTGAGAACATTTAGTCTTTAGTAACCTGTATTTTGCACATAGCATCAAAGCATTGTTACCATACCTGTATGCCATGCTTTTATTTGTATAGGTAGATTTCCACTGGCAGCTGTGCTGGTTATTAAAACACACACACACACACACACACACACACACCAACACACACACCCTGTCACTGTAACACACACACACACACACACACACACACACACACACGAACACACACACACACACACACACACACACTACTGTACTGATGCAAATGATTAAACCAGTTGCCTTCTTATGCATGACTTGAACTCTAGTAACCTGAATGGGTTTGATTTCCCAAAAGGGACATGAAATGGCATAGATGACATTGTCATTTTTCATAATGATTGCACAGATGGGACTGATATTTATCGCCTGCCTCTTCCAAGGCAGAGCAATAATGTTTTTGCATGTATCTGTGTGTCTGTCTGTCGGTGTGTGTGTGTGTGTGTATCTTCATCGTTATATCATGAACGACATGAGCTATCAACTTGAAACCTGCAGGGTATCAAAATATGGCAATTATCTTGGATGACTTCAGGGTTAAGGTCATCAAAATGACTGCCAAATTTCAATATGGTTTATCTGTTACCATTATATATATCTGATGAACGGCTTGTGCTATCAACATGAAACCTTCGGGGTATCAAGAAAAATCTTTGACGAGGTTGAAAATGGGCACTTGGGGTCAAGGTCACCAAAATGGCTGAGTGATGAGTTTCCTGTGAATATTGGTGTGCATCAGGGGACAGTTTTGAGTTCCATGTTGTTTATCATGGTACTTGAAGCCCTCTCACATGATTTCAGAAATGGACTCCCATGGGAGAAGTTGTATGCTGATGATTTGGTGTTGATTCCAGAGAATGAAAGGGAGACAGAGGAGAGATTTAGGAAGTGGAAAGATGGTATGGGGCACAAGGGCTTAAGAGTAAATGCAAATAAAACAAAAGTGATGGTATCTAGGGTTGGTGGCAGTACTGTCAGAGAAGAGGGAGAGTGGCCATGTGTAATCTGCTGCAACGGCGTGGAAAGTAATTCTGTCTTGTGCAGTGTCTGTGATAAGTGGGTGCATAAGAGATGCAGGGGTATTAGAGGAAGACTGAGATAATGCTGATTTCATGTGTGCAGTGTGTCGGGGAGGGAAGATGGAGATTGTCAGGTGTGAAAGGGTTGAGCTTGCTGGTGAGTCTCTTGAGTGTGTGGAAGAGTTTTGTTATTTGGGAGACATGTTATGTGCTGGAGATGGGGCCAGAGCTAGCTCTGTGGTTGGAGAGAGGAGTAGTTGGAAGAGGTTCAGGGGGCTGTTGCCTCTTCTGATATTGAGAGGGCTCTCTCTCCATGCTAAGGGATCTTTGTATGCAGCATGTGTTAGGAGTGTAATGCTGTATGGTAGTGAGACATGGGCAGTAAAGGAAGAGGATATTTGCATGCAGAAATGACAATGATTTGGTGGATGTGCAGTCTGTCCCTGACTGTGGGGCCTGGGAGGGCAAGGTTTACGATGGAAGAGTTGAGGGGTAGGATGGAACTGGAGTGTATTGGGTGTTGTGATGAGAGGTAGATTGAGGTGGTTTGGGCATGTGGAGAGTATGGGGGATGATAACTGGGTGCAGAAAGTGAGAAGTGTTAATGTTAGGGGTCCTTTTGGTAGAGGTAGAGTGAAAAAGACCAGGGACAAGGTCAGGGATAAGAGACTGAATAGGGAAGCTGCCAGAGATCAAACAACATGGAAAGCTGCCATTAGGTGACCTAGCCCAGCACATGCAAGCATGTTGGAGCCTTCAAAAACAAATGATTGTGCCATACTACCATACCACTTTTTAGCTGTTGTTTGCACCAACAGGTTGACACTCAGTGTATGGGGGTGAAAAAAATGCATTCACTCTTCACCTAGTCTCCTTAATGGTAGTGTCATGCATCAGTCACTTTAAATACGTATGTTCATACTTACTGAGTGATGTGCAGTAGCACCTGATTTACCTTTTAATAAAAAGTAAGGAAAGCAGAGTGGATATTTTCACAGCTACTGTCTTCCTCTCTCACTTTTCTTGGTCAACAGGAAAGTGATAGAATAGTACTTGCCAAATACTGCAGCCAGCAGGACAGTAGTGGTATGGCATGATGAAAACTGACTGATGATCAAGGATAGGTAAATGTGTGTGTGCTCTTATTGTACTAAGCAGAGGATCATCGAGGATCCTTATCTGCTAAAGTCTGTCTATCTATCAGTAGCCAGATGCCATACTCCCATAAGGGGTGGCTATTTGTCTTTGAGTTAGTGGTTTATGGGAGAGGCACTAACCCTTCGCCAATCCGATTGCTGACATGTAGGGAACACGTATGGCTTGGTTATATGGTTACCATCCGGAGTTGTAAATGGTTTCCTGGCTTACAGGAAACCATTTGGTTTGTCATTCAATGTAAAGCCACCTCAAATGGAAGGATTAATAAAAAGTGGCAGGAAAGATGGGAGAAACAGGTTTGATGCTAGAAGATACAAGATCATGGTGTGGGTGGAGAAGAGTGTATGGGATAGGGGATGAGGGATGGGATAGGAGGTTAGATGATGCCTTGTGAAGATGGGTATTCTCATGGTGTGGGTGAAGAGGAATGTGTGGAATAGGGCAGGAGGTTAGATAAGGCCATGTGAATTAGGGTATTGTAGGTTGGTTGCTTCATGGGAATGGCATTGGTTTATTTCAAAACTTTCTCCAAGAACAGCAGTATTTAGGAAAGACATGCAGTTTCATGGGATAATGGAGAAGGAGAGTGAGTAAAGGATTGATTGCTCAGTGAGCAAGAAAGGAACTGAAGGGTTATACAGTGGTACTTTCAGGTATCTTTCATTATACTGTAGTTGGAAGGAAATATAACAGAGGGAAGCAGGCAAAGAAGACCATCACTATATGGCAAAGTTTATTTCCATTGTGTCTATCCATACAATTAATATTAAAATATTAACATTACTGTGTAGTCATCATTCTAGAAAAATATCTCATCTCCAAGGCTCCGTTTCGAGAAGATCATGCCACCAAGCCTCCTGCCAGCACTTTCAAACATCCTGCACATTATCACTCTTGTTGGCAGATTAAACTTTTTTTTTTTTTTTAAATTCTGTCAGTAACTAACACCTGTACACTTCTCAATGTAGTATTGTAAAAAATAATACCTAGTGTCATCCAAAGCAGTACAGAATATGTATCTGATATATATATATATATATCATCTTTATATGTCCATATTTATAGGTATGTACACATTCTTAGCAGATATGTTTTACAGTAGAGAGTACAGTAATTCAGCTGTGGCTCCATCACAGACAACACTAGCAGCTGCAATGATGTCTATTTATGTAAGGCACTCAACAGCTTCTAATTTATTACAAAATATAGCACATTTGGGAGAAGTATGGTACAGCAGTCATCATTCTGCCCATTCATAACTGGCAAGTGCAGAGTCAATGCCAGCACCTCTCTGACATTTCAGTATGTTGGCTGGGTCCTGACATGACAGAGTGACTAGTTCTGTTCATGTGTAAAAATATTGGTGCTTCATGTACATACTGCTCTTATTGTGTCTGATAAAAAATCTTGTGAGTTTGCAGCTGTGTAAGCAAAGTTCACTAAATTCAGCAATTTCCTGTGTCATAAACTATCATCAAACCCTTCAGTGACTCATATTAGCATTGCAATGTCAAGCTACATAAATTTCCTATCACCAGTATGTAAACCAGTCAGCTGCCCAAATGGAAACCATTCATATTGTATTCTGCATATATGTTCACATGTAATCACACAGACACTGCACCATTCTTATCAGAGTATTATGCACACATGCTCAGGTAAGGTGGCTAGGAAATGTTGTGAAGAGCAATCAAACTGAAGGATCTTAGACAATGACAGCCTGCATGAACAAAGGTAAATAAGTATGGCTGATGGAGTGTGTGTATGTAAATGTAAGGAGTACGATATTAGTTAAGGGAATGAGGTGTTGAAAATCAGAAGTTAAAGGAATAAAATAAGCATGGGTGAAAGTTAAAGTGTGAGACTGGGCAGGAGTGGGGAGAGTGGGGACCTTGGTGGGCTTGCAGAGGGTAGATGATGGGTCGCTTTCAACCCGATGCCCTCAGGAGTCTCGTAGTGGGTTCTTCACACGAGGGTACAACTGCAGTGTAAAAATACATGTTTAGTAAAAGAACTCAACAATTTAATGACTCTACACTACATTCACCTTACTACTACATCCTAGCCAAACATATCCAGCCCTGTATTTACAGCTGATGAGACCTGACTGAGATGATGTTGCATGCATTCCATAAAAAGGTAACGTAAGATATCTAGAAAAAGAGGGTCTTTAATCCCCACTTCTTGTTATTGTTGATACAGTATGGTGGAGCACGGAGCTTCCTAATTCTCCTTTAAAATTTGTCTACAAAGGGGTAGACAGGAGGAGGCTGAAGGCATGTGCCCTCATGGTACTCCAGTTCTCTGAGTTTGAAATTTCACTCATGAGTGATTAAGGTTTTTCTAACACACACACACACACACACACACACACACACACACACACACACACAGAGAGAGAGAGAGAGGGAAATGAGAAAAGGACTAAGAGGAAATTAATCATCATGGAGGGAAGTGACTAGCAGAATTCCACAAGGTTCAGTGCTGGCACCAATTATGTTTTTAGTATATATAAATGCCATAGACAGTAACATTGGAAATGGAAGCCATCTAAATATGTTTGCAGATGATGCAAAAATTCAAAGGAAAATTACTAACACAGATTCTTGCAAAGAACTACAAGAAAAATTAAATAAGCTTCATGAATGGAGCAATAAATGGCAAATGGAATTTAATGTGGACAGGTGTCATGTAATTAAGTTTGGTAAAAGTGAGAAAAGACCAGATTGGGATTATAAGTTAGGAAGATCAACCCTACACATATCAGCAAGGGAGAAGGACCTAGGAGTGATTATCAATAACAGACTTTTTCTGACTGACCGCATCAGGGAGAAGGTACGGAACATAAATATACTGCTTGCTAATATGAGAATAGCATTCACATATATAAATGAAGACATGCTGAGAAAGATAATAACATCATGCATCAGACCAACCCTGGAGTATGCATCAGTAGTCTGGAATCCTCATCTAAAAAACACATAGACAAGACTGAAAAAGTACAAAGGGCAGCAGCAACATCGGTACCAAGCTTAGGGGATCTAAGCTAAAAAGAAAGACTAGAAAAACTGAATCTACCAACACTACAAGAGAAAAGAAAAAGAGGAGAAATGATTATGCTATATGTATCTCAGGGAATTAAATGAATATATAACCTATGGGGAAGCATCAGCAAGAGAATACTGCAAAAACTACATAAAAAGTGAGGCAGTAAAGCTGTAAGGAAATTCAGTTTCCCAAATACGGCAATTGATCAGTGGAATGCACTACTGAATGAAATAGTGTGTGACAAAACCATCCATAAAGTTAAGGATATGTATGATAAAAATGGTTGACTACAAAGGACAGTACGAGCTTGACTCATTCCTGTATAGATACAATTAGGTAAGAAACACACACACACACAAACACACACAAAAATAGACGTGAGAGAAGCAGGATGTGCCACTCCGCACCAAGCCAAATTGCTCGGCACCAGGCCAGCTCGGCCGCAAATGGCCATACCTAAAAAGTATCTTTATATGAGTAAAGCTCTGTACTAGGTCCAACTAAATAGTATTCGAATATAAAAGAGAAAGTTAAAGTAAAAATGTTGTTCCAAAAACAGAATACAAGAAGTACAGATGCACCAAACAAGCAAATCAGCTGTTTAGTGTTTTGTGTGCAACATAAAGGAATGCAAATTGTAAACAGATTCTTCTCTTAATACCACAAGATGAGCACCATCTTTAGTAAAGTGAATATGGAAGGAGTTAAGAAAAGGGATAAAAGTAGAAAGCAGGATGATGATTTCTACCCGGAACTGGTGGAAATGGAGACGTACAATAAGTTGGCAGAACAAGTGCACAGATCAGAGAAGCCATTTCAGAGTAAAATGGATGAAATTAAGAAGCAGTTGCACATGCAGGAGGAGGAAAATGAAAAATATGTAAAGGAAGTTAACAGGAAAGACACAACAACAGATGAGCTTTTAGCTGAGGTTAATACACTTAGAAGGAAAATTAGTGAAATGGCAAGCACAGTTGTCAGCCATGAGAGTATTATGGAGGAGTTCAGAAATGATACAGGGACAATAAGGTAGGCAAGCACTCTAATAGATCATAGCAATGATACTGAAGACAAGATAATCCAGGTGAATTGAAGCTATGCAAAGCTACAGAAATGATGTGGAAACCACGTATGCTGAAATGGTGAAAGTAACGAAAGACTTAGAAGCAGAAGTCGAAGAAAAGAGCATTAAAAAGGAAGTGAAGAAAACAATACAAAATTTGTCAAAGATTCAGCAGACATCAACAAATCTTTAGTCATCACTGGTACAGAGGAAGAGGAAATAAAAAACAAGATTTTGAGAGAAAAAAAGTTTATGGCAAATGTAATGAACATATATTGAAGAA